>JAEUWK010001926.1:0-25960 GCA_018524425.1 Podaxis sp. AQ795752 | reverse complement strand
GATCAATGTTGAATGAATTGAGACTCTTATACTGATTTATACACATGTTGATAATAGTAGTGTGGTTTGTATTGCCTTGAATCAATGCTGGTGTCAAGTCTTCTTGACATAGTAGGAATTAGGGTCTGTTTGTACATATTATATCAATCTGAGCTAAAGGCATGAAACTTGGTGTCCACTAATATACTTTGCACTCAAATGAGTGCATTTCATCACATCCTTCAACACTCCTCTGGGCACAAAGTTGGCCACAATCTCAAAGAATTTCCAGATCCTCTCAGGCTTCTTGTCTGTTCCAGACACAGTCCTGCAACAACCTTAGTCATAAACATCTGATACCTAATTAGGTCTGAACAAAGCCTAAAAGAGAAGCTTGATGTGAAGGTGGTGGATCACAGCTGTGGAAACTGAAGAAAAATCAGAACACAAATTAAAAAGGGTTTTAGGAGAACTTGCAGATGTGTACAATGGGACAGTGTACATGAAAGAACTAGGTCTCATTATTTATGCTTTTTGCAGTCACCATTATGCTGTCATATCCTATACTGTGTGACACAGTTCCTCATCCTGGAACAGGATAGCCAGGTTGCCCATGATTTAAAAACCTATACATCATAACACTTATTAGAGGGAATTTTGAATGAAAATGTCTTGCCGACGTTAGCACAGGATTTGAATGCGTGAGAATTGTACTGGACTTACAATTCAGTTTGAAACCCATAGCACCTTTACAGGGCCCCTCATCTTGGTCCTCCAATGACTCATTACTCTCACATCCCAATCCCTCACTTAACACCCTTTCCAAACGTCCACACCAGACTCACTCAACCCAACAATGGTCCTCTTTGTCTCTTCTGACAACCAACAATTCCATGTCGACAAAGAAGTTGCTGAGCGCAGTGCCTTCATTGGGAGCTTCCTTAAGGGTGCCTCAACCCACATTTTTAGCACCGGCATAGTCTCATTCTCGTTCCCTTACACTCTCCCATGTGGATGTTGACAAACCTGTCCAACCTATCCCACTTCCCAATGTATCATCCACTGCGCCCGAGAAGCAAGTTATCATTGCTGTATTTCCAGCTTTGATCCTCGACGCCTGTCACTCAGGTCTTAAATACTGTGAACACTACCGCGGTTAACCCCTCCCTTCTGCAGAATCTGAGTCCACCCAAAATCAGGCACACTGGGGCACCATTGATATTGGTGAGTGGGATCAACAATTTGTCACCATCGATCAGGAGGTGCTCTTCAAGATTATCAATGCTGCAAGCTATCTCGATATCAGGTCTCTCCTGTACGTTTTCCTGACCTCCTGACACTAATTGTCCATGACAGAGATGTTTGTTGCAGGACTGTGGCTAAGATGATGTGGGGCAAGACGCCCAAGGAGATCCAGAAACTCTTCAAGAGTGATTTCCTGCCCAAACAGGAGGTGAGTCAATTAACAAAAGTATCTTGAAGGTTTGCTAACAGGAAACCACTTCTCCACAGGCAACGTGAGCTGCATGCTATCTCGGCGTCGCACTATGACACTGATTACACCCATTATCTTCACCAGGCCAAGGCCGAGAGCTGAGCGCATCAACAAAGCAAATTTGTTTCTTTTTCCCACTACGTTCTCGTCATAGTCATCACCTTCCACTCCGTGGATTTTGCCGTGTGTAATTCCCAACATTCTTTGCGCCGCCCAGACCCTTACATGGGAGTATGTGTCTGCATCCTCAAGTGTAGCTTTTATGCAAGATTAAGCAACCCGTTTAGTCCTCGTCCCTGCATGCCATTCCAGATCTCCCTTGGGTTCGCTGTTTCCAGAACGTCAGCCTGTCAGTTTCTGTGGGTCTCGCCCGACTGGAACCACCCGAGCAAGTCTTCTTCGAACCGCCTCTAGACACACTCATGGAGGGTGAACCCATTACTGGTGTGGATTTCGTTATGTGGCCAAGTAATACAGATACTAATCTGACGTCTTTTGAGGCAGCACAGGTGTGGTTCATTTGTTCCCCTAGGTGATGTGCCTGCCTGACCAAGCTAAGTGTTCGTGCGGGAGACCCTGGGCTATCCAGCCTTTGACTGCATGCATGGTCGCGAAGAGCCACATGTCATGCCCAGGCCCTGGACAAACGCTATGGGGCAAGTCTCCAACGATCTAAATCAAGTAGCGTTCACTAACAAATGTTCGGTTCAGCAAACCATATCTAAAACGATAGTAGACTATCCACATGTGACTGAGTGTCGGCATTTCGGGTTTGCGGTATCCCGCACCCCGTCAAGGAAACGTCTCACTGTTCATCCAGCACTGAGATGAGATGGATCTTATTCTCATACCATATCAACGCCGTTTATGATGTTATTCTGTGCCTTCGACATGACAACGATGGCCTCATCTATACTTGTGTCAGCATGCCTTGCTCCTGGGACAGGCCACAACATGTACAACTCCCCTACGCTTTCTTCTCCTGGCTCATTCGTGCGGGGGATCGAAATGAAAGCCATCTTTGGAAGACTCGTAGTCGTGCTCCGTTTTCCGCCCCTCAGAAATGATCCAACCAGGCCCTGCTCTTCACGCGAAACCCCTGTTCTGTTGCGTGCCTGGTGCGGGAGTGAGCGAGCCCAGGCGAAATAAGCAATATGACAAAGTGTATCTCGATTAGGAAAGGTGTGTGTTTCCCTGCACCGTTATGCTCCTTTTGAACCTAAGCAAAGCAGAGTGGCGAACGAGTTGATAATTGAATTGTCGAAGTGTATCGGGATTTCGAATACCAGACGATTAACCCATTGAAAACGTCAGCGTCGTAGAGAACGTCATCCAAAGCACCGCAGATGGTGTCAAAAGTGGCAGAGGCGTGGCTTGTATCGTGGCGCAGAAGGTGGTTGTCCTTGACGTGCCTTCCAAGCACTGCGGAGCGCATGCAAACGTTTTACATAGGAGATGGGAATGGAGTAGCAGAGAAGGAATTGATTGCTGGCTTATACCAACGGAAATGAGGTAAAAAGGGACAGAATTACTACCGCCTTCGAAGTCCATGGCGAGACCACGTACTTTGCTACAGTCCCCTCGAGCGAAGTCCCGGGCTACCTATTTTTGCCGGAATGCGACGTCGAAACGTTGGCGTTGATTGTCGAACCCTTCAAAGTCTTCTCTGGGTTCCCTGCTTCTTCAAACGTCTCCCAAGAAGTTTCATTCAGATCGGGTGCCGGCTCGCGCGAAACTCAAGGCTGCCGAAAGATATGTTCCTTAGATCCACATGTCAGCCGCCATCACCAGTTGAACCTTGATGATCTGTTCCACTTGCAGGCGCTATGCTTGTCTTACAGTGTCTCAACCTCGCATTGATATCCATCCTGTTCATGATATAGCAACCGCATCTAACCGACTTCTCGCTTCCCCTTGCAGTTTACTATCTCTGGGAGCACCTTCATACCTCGCAACCACGATTGACTACAAGACACTCTTCGCCACGCTTCCTCCCAGGCACATAGAACCCTGTTACTGAGGAACCGCATCTTTTGATGAAAACCATAATTGTCTTGCACCGAGCTAATTGCGGTGGTCGGTGATAAGAATGTGGTGCTCATAGGAGCTGCAGCCCATGGATGCCCGGATCTCCATCGGAGCTGATGTTATGGAATGGACGGCATTCTTAGCGTTGTGATGGCTTTCCTAGCGTGCCGCTGAGGAATAACTTGAATAGCTCCCGTATGCACCAGATATTGGATAGGTTGCCAAGAGTTCCGGGTATGCGGATCGAGGGAGGATCACGAAGCCTGTCAAGCAGGACTCTTGATACAAAAGGTAGTTCGCTGCAGAATGCATGTAACTGACCCTCGTCTGCTTTGGACTTGATAGATGAGACTAACAGGAAATGGGGTTTTTCTTCCATTCGGATATGGAGAGAATATGAGAAATCGTGACAAGTTTCGTTAACATTGACAGGCGATATTTCGAGAGCGACGGATAACAAAAGGGAACAAGTGAGTACGAGGGGGAATGGAATGCATATCTAATCGTTACAGATGAGGGGACAAATGGAACGAGGAAGAATGATGGAAAGCTAAAGACACGGACGATGAAACTTTTCAGTTGATTGAATATATGCAAAACGCGTGGAATAAAAAAGATGAAGAGTAACGCTGTCATGGCGGATCGTCGCTACCATACTGTCGCGTCTCCATCTGAACGCATTTAAGATGGAGAACAACCACAGCTAACCATAACTGAGAACAGAGAAAGTTCAAGCAATATAAACAGGTCGTGAACATAAATCGTGGCGATGATGCAGATGAGATGATAAACAAGAATATGAAAAGAAATGGCAAAGAGATTGTATGAAGATGAAGGAAAATGTGAAGAGATGCGGAATATGAAAACCTTGGTGATCAAGGTGCTTTTGCAAATGTGCGATGGTAGATACGTTTGTGTGGGAACCATGGGACTCAAGGTCCAAGGCAAAGGGGTTGCGCAGTTGGACGATTGTGTTTGGTTTTTGGACATTGGCGAGTTTCAGTTCAAGAAGTCGGGTGAAGAAGAAAGAGGTGAGATGGCGAAGTCAGCATAGTGACTGGGTGCATCAACGCTCAGGGAGTGCGTATCCGCAAAGGTGAAGGAACGAACGAGGGAAGGGGCCAACGTATGGCGAGGAACACGTCTGAAGCGGGATAGGGGAGGTAAGGGAGAGTCAAGAAAGCCCATGTCCAACTCTGAAGGAGTGTCTTCGAGCTGGTTCTCCGCGAACTCCGGACTAGATTCAACAGAGGATGACGAAGAATCACGTCCGTGGCGGATGGGGGTGCTCGGAGAGATCGAAAGAGCTGCAAATTGCGCGGTGGGCAGAATGGGAAGATTCTGCATTAGGTAAGAGGAGTGTAAGTGTGAGCGTGGATTATCAAGTAGATTCTATTGGTGGTACCTCAGGGATATCTTCTACGGTGTGTGGGACCCAAGGCGAAGGCGAAAGGCTCGATGAGTGTTCAACACCTACATCGTTGCCAGCAGGAATACTCCCGATAAGTTCCCGGTTGCCCTCGAAAGGGGCATCGTCGGCGTCGTCGGCATTAAGACCGCACTGCCCTTCGGTGACCCTCCACCAATCGATGTCGGCGAGAACACGTCTTCCAGATGTCTCCGAGGCTGAAGAGCGCCTGTTGTTGCGGGCACGAACAGCAGTGGAGGAGAGTGAACTGGAGTAGGAGTAGGGGGAGGAGCGTACGGCAGGAGAGGAGGCTGTCCGACGTAGGGACGGCATGGGGGACGACACGAGGGAGGTGGAGGAGACTGCGAGAACAGCTGCCTGACGCAGTGCCTTGAGCGTTTGGAGGGTGGACACCAGAGAGATGAGAATCTGCCATTTTTCTTTATATATTTCTCGCAAAACGTCACACTCGACATCCTGTTCCCGTCACTCTCGCCACCAGATCCTCCATCATCCCTGTCCAATCTTTCCATCGTGGCAACGCCCGTGTCTTCGCGACTTGCGAGAGATATTAGACAACTCGTTAGGTACTAACAAGCCCTGTATTGTTTTCTGGCCACGACCAGCTACAAGGTCGTCATGTCTATTTCCCTATCAGCGTTCACAGGATCATTCCATTTTCAGTTGCCAACTCTGCACAAGGTCGCTTTGTGTCACCTGGTTGACAAGCTTCGATTCATTCCCGATATCAAGTACTCCCTTTCGCATCCTACGTAGTCCTCGCTGGGACATGGCGACATTACTGTCTGTCGCTTTCCGGACCCCTGGTAAGGTTGTTAATCTCAATGCATGCCTATCTTGCCACGATCACAATCCACCTGCCAATGTGATTAGTGACCCTGGTTTCCGATTGCGGGAGTCTGGCAAGACCGATGACACGGCCTCACCCATGGCCCCAACAGCCTCAACTCCTCGCTAGTTCCCCGGATCTATTCCACTTTCATCCTTCCCTATGATGTTGTGAGACAGGCATTATCCTCCATTCGAGTTCTCTTTCTTCTTGTTACGGTTTGACGTCCGCTAACATACCGAATAATGTGCTTCCGATTTGAAAACTTCATGAGGAATCAACGGATCACTCCATTTGGTTTCTGGGTGGTTATCCCTGACGAGGATTCATGCCCTTCCACCTCTATTTTATTTGCCACCTGGACGCGTTTCTTAGTACGCTATCACTAGTAGCTTCCATATGACTCTTAAAAACGCGTAGAAACGCGTCGAGACCATGCCAATTAACGCGTCTAGTCATGCCAAGCGCCCATTAGGCTACAGTCGTTCATACTCTTCAGGCGATCATAGCCAGCCTATTAAGCTCCGCTTCTTCAACAGTTTACTTATCATTGGATAGTAGCTTGAAGCATGTCATGCTAGTTGCTCTGATTGATACCGGTTCCGCCTGTTCCCACTGACCCAGTGGAAGATAAAGGTTGCGAGTTCGCACACGATTTTATTTCGCCGATCCCTAGATGCCGTGGATGATTTCAAAGTCTCTTTCTACTTATACGAGGGAAGTAAGCTACCTTTCTTGATTACCAATACCTTCACTAACCACTGGAATTCCGGTCAAGGGGCTCAACCGTTCTGCCAAACTGGCTTAGGTGGGAATTCACAGTTCCTCGGCTCGGCTTATTTTGACTCCTAAGACGGCCTAACACCTCCACCATCATCCCACCTCTCGTCATCAAACACATCGAGGCTGGAGTCTCTGGATCTTTTGACCACTAGCTTCGTGCCGGCTCCACAACAGCATCATGCCATTGTTGACAAGACGGCATTACCGCACCTTCCCCAACACACATTGTGAACGTCATGTCCTTTATAAGAGGTGATAAGGAGCAGATCTAATGTGCAATCAGTCACAGAGATCTCATGAATAACAACTCTCGCAGCCGAAATTCAACATGAAGGAGGGCCCATTGTAAGCCTTCGATCAGACGTTGATCTTCTCCCTCTTCAAGTTTGTGCGGCTGGAAACGAATACGTACTTATAGCACTGGTTGAATAGTTCTAGAGGGGGATATAATAGGAAATACACTGATACCAATGTGCATCCGTCCTTTCATGTCAACTAAACACCATCATGTGCAATTTTGTGGACGTCTGAACTCGCGACTTTTTGTCATCAATCATCAAGTTACTGAGGATCGTGGCTTCGAGAAGTCCGGGGTCAGGTCGGCATTGAAAATATATCGGCGCGGTGCAGTCGGAACTGAGCTCTGTGGACGCGGACTGCAAGTTCCCTTCTAATCCGAATCCTCTGTTGGGACTATATAAGCTATATATCACACCGCTCTGTTGGCGCACTATTTTCGGAGAGTGCTTATGCATTACCACCGATAGATGGATTGGAGCTAAGCATCTGTCATGACTGTCAAGCAACAATTGCTAGATGCATCCCTCTTTCTTGGGATCTGAACATTGTTTTTGTATTGAAAACAGCGCCTTCCTCTTGGAATGGAATGATGGTTTCCTGGATAACCTCATCTTCAACTTCATATGTTAGGACTCTTCGGCCGACCTGGGTCCCACTCGAAGGAGCCAAATATGGGATGGCTGGTCCCGTGTCGTCTGGAAACTTTGCACCTACCGATGTTAAACACTTGCTTGCCTTTGAAAGGAAGGAAAGAAGTAGAATAGCGAAGATCTGTCAGATGTAAGTGCTAGTCTCATAGGAACGTTCCCCAAGGACAAATTCGAGGGTGAAAGTGTGGCCCGATTCCGCATAACGATGGCCATCATCAAACACGTGTGTCTCAGTGGAGTGGTGTGTACGGATTACATGGATTACATGGATTATTCACCCCAGCAACCATAAAATGCAAAAGCGACAGGGTGAGAGAAGTGCTTATACATATAAAAGACCGAGATTCTGGTCTGCATTCCCTATTCTGATCTTGCTTGTTTGCGTTGGAAAGCCCAGGAGCGAATATTTGTGCCAGAAGTTTGCATTGCGAACTCGTGTCTGGCTTCAGGCACCTAAGGTCTTACTTGGAGGTCCGCTATGTCGTATAAGTATCGCACCACACTAGCAGGGAGTGAATGTTGGACCATAACGCAACGTCGACTTCTAGGGAGGGGGCTTGGCGATGTCTCCGGAGACCATAGGTTGTCCTCGGAGTATAACAACACAACAACTTGACGTTGCTGATGGTTATGGGAAACAGATACATTCCCGCTTCTTTACTTCCGTTCTTCCGTTTCGATTTCTTCACACCGTTGGGACTTCCTGCAGGTGAAGATGATGCTAATTCTTGTCTTTTCCGATTGGCGCGAGAATTTTGAGGAACCAACAGCCCATGAATAAGGGAATGTGGGGGTTGAACCGCGTGGTGCGTGTTGCGCAAAGATGAAGTGTTGGAGACGAAGAGATTGGATACAGCGTGATCATGGGGCACAAGCTGTGTGACGATGGAGCTATTCTCAGAATATCGTCTAAGACTCAATGTAGTCTTAAGGTTAGTACCAGCCGGGATTGGGATATTGCGCTCATCGAGAATGGCCTGGCGAAGGATTCTCTGGTCTTATCAATCCAGTTGTTTTCACATATTCTAGTGTTGTGGATGACCGAGCTCATTGTCGCCTGTGCTTTTGAAGTCCAAAATTGGATGAAGGCTTCCAATATCCCTGTGCCATAAGGATTCTTGTGATATCGGTGACAAATAGCTGTGGGGTCGATAGTCCGATGATGCGTTCAAGTTGAATGCTGGACACTGATCGCCGGAGGCCAAACGGGGGCGCTGACAGGCACAGAGAAGAGAAATCAGATTCTCTTTGGATATCTTGATTTGGAAAGCCCGCTCTTATATTCTCAACCCTCGTACTGAATCTGGAAGAGTGACCTCGGGACCGCAGGAGGATTGAGGCTTGCACTGGGCTTGCACAATACAGCTGACAAGGAGCCGTTATCTCCCACTCACATTATGTAAGGGAAAACCGACCAATGATGGCTATGGTCCGGTTCAACAGGGTAGAGCGACGTCGAAACATGTTTGCTTCTTTGCTCTCTCTCTTGTCGGCTATACGTTGTTAACGGCATCTTCCTCGTCAATCTACATGTCTGGTTCTGTTTCTATCTTGTACGGTGCTGCTGTTACGCCAGTCGATGCCTCAACCTGGAAGGCAATGCCTAGGTGTTTACTCGCCGTAGGCCCGACTGGTGACATCCGGTGGCTATTTGAACACATAGAAGAACACAGGTTAACAGAGGTGCTGGGTCAAAATGGCCATTCGACTGCCGAAGTAGTAACTCTGCAGAAGGGGGAATTCCTCATTCCAGGTTTTATAGACACCCACACGGTACGCGAACCTTACTGAACACAATCACGATCGTCACTAAAGGAAGTCCTACCTCGAAGCATGCGGCGCAGTTCCCAAACCTTGGATCGTTAGTCTTGCCTCATATTTACCACTCCTTAGAAGTGCTGACAATGATTACAGTGGTGGCCAGTATGAACTTCTGGACTGGCTAAACAGCGTCACGTTCCCCAAGGAGGCTCAGTTTGCGGATGTAGAGTTTGCACGGGAGGTATATCGTGATGTTGTTCGTAGATCACTCGATTGCGGCGTACGTCGGCATTGATTCTTTTCTTGGGCCTCATTAACGTCCGGCTTCTAGACGACAACATCCTGCTATTATGCCACACTCCATCTCGAAGCCACCAAGATTCTCGCAGATACCGCGCATAAACTAGGTAAGTCTTCTACATCAGAACTCGATCACCATAACCTTATTAATTCCTAACTCTTCAGGGCAACGAGCCTTTATCGGGGTATTCCTTGCCTCAAGTTTCACGATATGAATGCTAATAACCCTTGTTAGAAATGCAACATGGACCGCAATGGAGCGAGCCCGGACTACTACATAGAGAAAAGCGCGCGCGCCTCCCTCGACGACACTTCGGCTCTCATCTCTTATATCCATTCTCTTCCTTCTATACCCTATGACTCGAGTATTGGCACCATGCCAGAACCCCTCGTGCAGCCGATCTTGACTCCTCGCTTCGCAATCTCGTGTACGAGCAAACTCCTTTATGGCATTCGTGACCTTGCGAACCGGCACGATGCACAATACCCCGACCGACCCCGTATGCGGATTCAGACGCATATCTCGGAGAATCTTTCCGAAATAGAATATACCCTGAAATTATTTCCCGAAGCCAAGTCTTATGCCGATGTTTACGATTGCCACGGTTTGCTCAGAGATACCACAATTTTAGCACATGCAATCCATTTGACGGACAGTGAAGTCGAGTTAATTAAGAAGAACAACGTAGCGATCAGCCATTGTCCAACAAGTAACTTCAACTTGAGGAGTGGTGTTGCACCAATCGGGAGATACCTGGATGAAGGAATGAAGGTGTGTGGCGTTGAATTTGATCTCTTACCATTTCGTTGATTTTTCTCCATCTCAGCTTGGCCTTGGCACCGACGTATCAGGTGGTTATTCAGTGTCCATGCTAAATGCCATCCAAAATGCATCCATAGCATCCAAAGTCATTGCAATGAATACAGCATCCTCGACACCAGGCGAGAAACCACATCCTTCGACTCGGTCTACCCCGTCATCTGGGCCTACCTCTTTATCCAACCCTTCCGCCCCACGTTTTGCCGGTCGTCAACTCCCTATCCAAACACTCTTCTATTTAGCTACACTAGGAGGAGCCAACGTCTGCAGTCTCTCTAGCAAAATTGGCTCCTTCTCCCCAGGGAAGAATTTTGACGCGCTTTTGGTCAGAGTCTTGGATGATACCGGCGCGACAGGAGTGTGGGGGAAAGAGGCAAAATCGGATGGTGATCTCGACACGGAGAAGAGGAAATTGGAAGAGAGTTTGGAGAGGTTTTTATTCTGTGGAGATGACAGGAACATTCTCAAAGTCTGGGTTCAGGGTCGTTTCGTGGGAGGCAAGGCTTTCCAGAAGTAGCCAGACTATGAGTAAGTTATGTGTGGAACTCTTATCCTTAGGGGCTGTTGTTGTAACGAACCTTGTTGGGCTTCCATGGCATACTCTTCGACCATAGAGTCTACATATACTGTACTTATTCCGCGTGCGGGTAGATCAAGCCAAGTGAGAGGGCATCCAGAGTAATAATTAAACGACTCAGAGTGACAGTCGATTACAATTCCGTTCTTATTAGTGTGTCTTGTCTCCGATTTTTTTTTTTACAGAAAAAAAAATACCCACCTCACGAAGCCTGATATCCCTCAATGGCTATGACCCCTGTCAACTCCGGCAAAATTGGCAGCAAGCGGAGATGTGGTCTCTCGTCAGTGGACTCGCTGGACTCGTTGCCTGCAGCAGCCGAAGACTTGGAAGAAGATGACGAAACTTCTACCAAAATCCTGAACCATAAGTGACGGGACCTATGACCTAAGATGTCGAAATCCAAAACAAATGACTGAGATCCTATTTGGTGCCTTGGTACGAAATATTTGACAGCTAGAATATGGTTCCAGATAGGATGGAAGACATTTGGACAAATATATGCTCAACGGGATCTGAATTCGTCGGAGGGAAAGTGAGAGACCTTCTCAAGCGCACAAATCGCCAAGACCCGCTAGTTGGAACTGCCAAACAGCCAAGAATTTCAGAATTGGATGAGATATACCAAGTTGCATGTTTGTTCATATTTAGACGACTGGGTAAGAAAGATGAGGTTTTGAAGGTGTTGGAGATTGATCCCGACTCCAGCGTGTCCGAAAATATTCTACACCAGATGCGCTGGAATGGTTCTTGGAAGTAACCCATGATGTGGTCCAAAGAAACAGTGGAGTATTGGGTGCTCCCTTTAAGCCTTGGAGCTGGAAATATTGTCGCCCATTACGTTAATCCCGACAAAGGTGGACCATCACTGACCAAAGCCCCCCACGACACGAGACACCTGGAACGACAATCTATCTGTCACCCCAAATTCGTGAGGTGAGCAAGACAAGAATTCTCTGTGTAGATGGCTCAGGAATGTAGGCCGCACAGTCAAGCCGGAGATCAGGTCCCCCAGTGTGTAAATGTAGACGGTAAGATGGTTAATATTCGAAGCGACTCATAACATGACCGATATCAACAATGTGACAGAGGGTGTCTGTCACTGGCGACAAGTCCTTATAAGAGCAGGGCCTGGCCTTGATACTAATCCAACCTCTCTCCTGCGCCACGCGTATCGATACCTTCTAACGCGACAGCCTTCAGCCCTCTTCCGGGGTTGTCAACCGACTAGGAAAGCCTTGCACGGGCCTATAGTTTCGAAATGGTCGAACAAGAACACCACGAGGCTGACGGAAGCTTAGGCTGGCGTTCTAAGCGACGTAGGTTCCCTGAAGGACTTATCCCAGATGAAACTGGTGATGTAGAGCAAATTCCTCGGGGAGATCGTGCCCGGGTCCGAGGACGGAGAGGCCATCTAAAGTTGATGACGGAGATGCCCTTCGACATTTTGCTCGAGATCTTCGGTCAGCTGGATCTCATAGATCTCTTGCACCTCTCTTGGTCGACGAAGACCCTGCGAGACATTATTATGAGTAAAAGTGGACGTATTCTCTGGAAGAATGTACTATGACGTGTCGTTGTAATCGCGCCTTCTGGTACTTACGACTAATAACAGGCGTTCTCGAGGCTATATGCATCAGACAATCCGCCTCCGGAATGCCCTTCGGATCTCAACCTCGCCCAATACACCCTTTTTCTCTTTGGTAAACGGTGCATGGTACGGCGTCCCTCTTTCACTAACCTGATATGTTATTCTGAGAACCTGATATATTCTTAGGAGTGCGAAACAAATGTCGGGCACAATCGATCTTGGACAATGAGATTGCGCGTTTGTCGTCAGTGCCTGCACTCTGAAAGGTACATTCCGTGAATTGCAAGATTTGCAACGAGAAATCGTCTCATATTATAGGTTTGTGTCGGCATCGGGACCGGGTTCTGACCCCACTCCATGGTGGGGTCTGGCCGCAATTTATGCACGTCAGTTCTGGGTGATGGGAGCTATTATCCTCACTGACTTCCGGTGGTAGGGAAGGGAAAGTTTTACCTAAAAGCAGAATATGAACAAGTCCAAGAAAAGGTTCGGACTCTGAGCGGTGAACTTCTGGCTCAATATCGGAATGAACGCAGACAGCACATGGAAGATCGAAGAGAGGTATGACGTATCTGGATTCCAAGCGACGACAACCCTTAAATTTCGTTCAGGGTGCGGGTTCTTACATGACATGGCTGATCAAAAGGAAGTGGGAAAGGAGAGCTGAACTCTCTTCCCTGAGAGTTGAGAGACAAAAGGCGTGCGTTAATTCTTGGTTGCCACACAGAACAACACCTAACGTGAATCTTACAGGATTCTAAAGAGGCTTGATGATATTGGTTTGTTTTAAACCTGGATTAATGCTCCGGTTTTAGTCCTGAAAATGCATCATAGGCTGGAGAGACTCCGAAGTCTGTCTCCACGCCGTCGCTGCCCTTTCTTATTGTTCAAAACCCAAGGCGTTAACCGATCGAGGTAATTCTCGTATTGGGAACTCTTGTGGTGGGATTCGTCATCTGACTATCGCTATAGAGTGGAATGCTCTGTATCCAACCCTCATGGAACGTTTGGAGGAGGCGAAGGTGGTCTGTCAAAGGCGAAGACATAGAAACAAGATTCTCAGGCGCTTCAAGGTCATGCAGGAGCGGATTGGCCGTATATGCGGAGATGGAAACAGCGTTCTGGATGACGACGAGCGTCCATTCGCGGAGGATATTTCTGTTCTTGAGCCCTTCAAGTCCATGATCTTTCAGGATACCGATGAGGAGCCTAAATGTTTATCCATGGATGATTCAACGTTCAGACAAGTCATGGTGGATTGGCATCACGAACGGAAACAGTTCATCTTGTCCTTACTACCCGCAGATTTAATCAAGGATGTTGATGACAACGAAGTTCCCGATCCTCTTCACCTGGAAGCCGTGTACTTCTGCGGAGGCGGCGACGACACAGTCCAGTATTACTATCACACTCTTTGTCGATCCAGACAGACTTCAGGCGAGATACCTAGCGATGCGCCAAAGGAGTTTTCCCTCCTCTACGAGGGAGAGTTTCGTAGACCTTGGCAATGGGACCGGGACAGGTGGTCCTTCGACGTCGAAAGGTATATGGTAACGACGAACATGTTAGTGTTTCTCGGAATGGACCCCAGAACGACTACCCCAATAAGCTTTTTAATCGATTGTGATGTGGTCAGATTGCATTGCATTCAATGCGACAGTAGTGAGATTCTCCTGCATAACTGCTGGTCAGCGGTATGTGTCTCGACGCTTATGCTGATGGTGCAATTTGACAGTTTTCGCTGCCAGATGAAACACGAGTTAGATTACCACAGAGATCATATCATCTTTCCCGGAGAGCTAAAATGGCGGGTCGTTTCGTAGCGGAAATATGTAAAACATGCCAGGGCCCTTCGCTTATTGGTTGTCACCGATGCGATTTGTGTACTAGGTAACTACAACATGTAAAACAGTGCAATCACTTATGTCGAGACGATTCGATAATTGGACATGTCTTCTTCGATATTTATTTTAAGAGATGAACGAGCACTTGTACTACCTCCACGAACAGGCATCCCGTCCATTGATAATGGGACGAGAAAACCCATCTATTCGCGGAAAACCTATTTGCAGCGACGCTGGCATCAGTGAGCAAGCCTCGCAGCCTCATATAGGTCCGGAAATGCACAAGCATAAGCAGCAGCTCAGCGGAATTCAGCAATCGCTGAGTGCCAGACAGTGTAATGTAATATGCCGAAAATGATCGAAAATGAGCCGTATATAACGAGTTGTGAGATGCATTGGTGTTTTTGGGAATGTCTACAGTAATTGCTAGGGCGATCCCGAGTATAGCGAGTGTCGATGCCAAGGCTGGGATAGCATATCTGGGCTTTCGTGTCCTTGTGAGGGCACTTTGAAAAGTGCCGTTACCGTACAAGCTAGCTGGCAGGAGGGTAAGGAGACCAAAAAAGGCAAGGTGTGATAAATGGCCTTGACCAAAGCGGAAGTGCTGTTGATGCTCTTTGGTCTGCTCTACCTCGCTCATATCATCCTCTGCGCAGATGCACTCGTTCCACAGCAGATAACATTCAGCTCACACATTGGATTCGCTCCTAATAAGGCCATAGATCAACAAAGAAACCTCAGATTCTTCCCAAGCGACGTAGGCCGACTTCCCCGCACTGGTGCAGCACTCAAGAGCAGACCAACGACGATCTATCGCCCGCGGTCACTAGATGCGTTGCACAGCACACGAACGCGCTCGCTGAGATATGCAGAGAGTCCTATGGAACCACTTGAGTGGGACGTGAAGGAAGTACCGGGGCCCGACGTCGAAGATCGGCACACGCTAGCGCAACTCGCCAGGATGTCGGGTAATGCCTATGCTATGCCTGGACGGCCCAATTGGTACGAGATTGACCAAACATGGAATCAGGTATGCAGCCTCTCTGTTCACCCGCACATTGTCTCATGATTCTTGTAGAGCTTTCCATTTGGTTGGGAAGACGAAGCGGACGGCTTCAGAGGGCACGTCTTCCTCTCCAACGATAATTCAACTGTTATCCTATCCATCAAGGGGACGACACTCTCAGGCCCAAGTTCAAGGAAGGACAGGTTTAACGATAACTTGTATGCCCATTTCTTACCAGGTGGCACCGCAACTTGCTGATGCGACCTGTATCAAGATTGTTTTCGTGCTGCTGCGCCCACGTCAGCCCACCCTGGATGATTCGTACTGTCTGTAACTGTTATGCAAGGCATTGGCGATGTGATAACACATGCCTCTCCAAAGCCCTCATTGACGACAGTCTGTTCTACTCCATCGGCGTCGTAAGTGGATATATGCGCTTAAGTGGCTTTGTTTGCTCACCATCTCGACTAATCACAGCGATTGGTGGACGACTTAATTGAAGCTTATCCCCACGCCAACATATGGCTTACAGGTCATTCCCTTGGTGGCGCTCTCGCTTCTCTTCTGGGTGCAACGTACGGTTTCCCAGTCGTCGCGTTCGAAGCTCCAGGCGAACGTCTTGCGGCATCACGTCTCCATCTCCCACTCCCACCCTCCCCGTCAATTTCTCCGTTAATCTCGGTCTCATCTAGTGACGAAGACCCCCATCCTGCTTATCCACACCTTCCTATAACCCACGTCTACCACACCTCGGACCCAATCCCGCAAGGCGCATGCACAGGCATTTTCTCGCTCTGTGAGCAAGCCGGTTATGCGCTTGAAACTAGATGTCATTTAGGTAAAAGCATTGTATTTGATACGGTTGGCAAGCTAGGATGGCATGTCGATGTGAGAACACATGTGATCAAGGCGGTGATTACGAGGTTACTGGAGGACGAGGAGGTTGACTGGGGTGAGCCAGGTGAGGATGATGATAATAGCGATGATGATGAGGACGAGGGCTGGTGGAACTGGATCAAACGCAAGCTGAGGTTTGGAGGAAAGAAGAAGAGTGGCATAGAAGGCCTTGGGGGGGAGAGGAAGAGGAGGGAGGTGCCAGCAGCCGCAATTGAGGAAGACTGTGTGGTAAGTGGCGGAATCCCGCGCCCGTTGAAACGGCTCTTTTACATGCCTCTCCTTAGGACTGTTTCAAGTGGGAATTTGGTGATTTCAAGGTCCCAGACGGTGGAGATGGTGGTGGGGGTGGGGGTGATGATGACAATATACCAGAACCGCCAGATCCAGACTGGTATAATTAATATGGATACTTTCGAGGTAAACTGACATTTGTAAGTTTGAAACTTTATATCCTGTACAATTACAACGTTCATATTGTTCGTGTATCAAGTATAGTCCGTCGAACATTGCATCGTTATACTTGTAAGTATGCAGGTGCTGGGTATACTCGTCCAATTGGACACGAAGGCACCAACTAGGTCGCTAACACCCCACAATAAACCATAAATTACCCAACAAATGCAACCAATAAAGGGATTAATCGCAGCATTCACTCCATTTTCACATCTCCCTCTTTCCGCATAGGGATTTTCACAGGGAAATGGGTATCTCTGATTGACCGATCCAGCGGGTCTTCAAACATGGCCCTCAGTTCCTTCTCCTCTGGCATAGGCAGTTTTGTAGTTGGTGAAGGCACAATATGGTCGGTCATGTGATCATCTTCCATCTCAGGGAAGGAGTGGTAACTGTTCATTGATGGTTGATTAGAAATGCGTCTGCGAAGGGATGCTCCAGTTCAGATAACTTACTAGTTCCAATGCGCTTGCATAACTTGCAGCTCAGGCGAAATAGCACTTCGGCACTGTTTGCACTCGAGGAATGGTTTCCCTGCACCTCCGTTCTCTTCTCTGAAACGTATTAAGGCGAGGTCTTCTGGATCTGTGACGAGGCGCCACTTCCTATCTTCGACTGGGTGTTTGACTTTCCTTTTCCCCTTGGGTGGGGACGTCGATGAGGACTCGTTGAAGCGTGCTGAGTGTTTCTTGAGTTCGTGTAAGACCTAGATGATGAATTTAGATCGGCGGACTAGGGGGTGCAAAGAGGGGGAGGTAATACATACTGCCATACGCCACTTCATAACCCACCGTCCTTTCCTAGGCTCCGAGCATCTCACACACTCGAATCTACATTCCTTCTCATCCATCTGCTCTGCGGTAATCTCATCCGGATTCTCGCCACACTCGTGTATAGTAGCCCTTGCAACATCCGATGCCTCTTGGTCAAAAGTCAGATCATGACAGTCACACAGCCATGGTCTGGGATAAATCATGGTGGAGACTACTAAGAGGTCTTCGGGGTCCGTGTCGCGGCGATTGACCTGGGTGGAGGGTTGACGTTGGCATTCGTGAGCGAGGACACGGGGATAGGAGATTGGTTCAACACAGGAAGGGCATTGGAAGAAGGTTGTTGCGAGGTTGAGGGCTTTGGCGCTGGAGCCTGCTTTGTCTTTGCCTTTAGCACTCGCTCTTCCAGGTCCATTCTGAGACTTGGGTAGGAGGGAGGCAAGGAATTGGTTCCGAGACTCGTTCCAGTCTTCTGTGAAGTGCTCCAGTGATTTCGCAAATTCGTCATTATCTGTCATGAATATCGGTTCTTCTTCCAAATCGCCAAGGACGTAGGATTTGAAGGGTTCCGTCAGTGCAACGTCGAGGATTTGGGGCATCAAATTGTAATTGGCTTGTTTCCTTGTCCAAGTGGAGATCTTCCTAGCGAGGTTGTCGCAGCGTTGTATGATTCGGGTATGCTTTTCCCGCTCGAGCCGAAGCTCCCTGACGGCTTCAAGGTGGTCAATTAGCTCCGGACAAAGGGTCTCCCAAGCTGTAACATATATCAGCTTGAGAGGTTAATTAGTATATTCATGTGGCGCGCCTTTGTCTGTGAGGGGTTTCGCAATTCTCATTCCTGGAAGAGTCCAGAGCTGATGGTTATTGAGACGCTCAAGTTCTTCTTTCCAACCTTTAGAACCCTGGTCATTGAAATATCTTTCAAAAATCCTTGACAAGTAACGCACCAAGTTCGCTAAGCCTTGCAACGATCCTATGTGCAGAGTGGGCAAGCCGGCCTGAGGCATTGATTGAGGAGAAACCTACATATTTCGCCGTTTTATCCTGATCTCCTCAAGCTCATTCTTCCGATTCCGCTTCTGCTCCCTCTGCCACAGTGTGAATTTCCATTCCTCCTACACAGGCAATATGTATGTCAATCGTATGAAGGTGAATTATGAAGGTCATTCCTACCTTTCGTCTATTCTTCATCCACTCTTCTCTCTGCTTCATATATTCATTCCACTCATCACTTTCTGGGCGCATAGACTCCATTTTGGCCTTGACCTCATCAAGTTCGCTTCTCAGAGCATATGTTTGGTATCCTTAGCAAAAAGATCAGCATAACAAGAAGTCGGCGAAATATAAAAAGCAGCTCACTCCCGCGAACAAATGTTCGGATCATCGGTATGACTAGCCAGTATTGGTGGGTAATCGATAGTACCGTGAATCTGTCCCATGTAAGACCACGCCATGTAGGGAAATGGCTGGCACACATACCGATTCCCCTCCAAACAATTGCCACATACTCGTAACCTATGAGGCCAAACAACGTGTGAGCCATGAGGAGAGCTACACTCCTGAAGACATCAGGATAAAAATAGGGCCGTGATAATGAGGATTGAGGACAGCACAAGCAGGTTAAGGAGAAACGACTGACGGTGCACCGCTTGTTAAACAATAATTTTGTGTATTGTGCCAGGTTAAGATCGGAGGGACATTGAGGTGGTGGGTGTTCGGACGTATATAATGCCTCAAATGCCTACAAGACTGCTCAAGGATACTGAGGTTGTTCACATTGGTCGAAGAACATACGTTCTCCCATAGAAATCTCGCCGATTTACCCATTATGATGGAATGGAGGGATTTGTTTGCCCACGAAAGGTGAAGGAGGTCTATAGGTTCCAAGGAATTGAAGATCTCGTATAGAACATCCATCGGCATCTGAGTCATGAGCTTGAGATGCCCTCTTCTTCCTTTAACCCAAACGTCTAGCCTCGATATGGACGGGGCTTTGGAGCTACTTTGTTCCGTTGCTTCGTGGTCAGTCTTTCGTCGTTTCGCAGAACTGGGCCTGCTTGTGGGGACGGTTGAAGGTGCTTGGGACGGCCGCTCCTTGCTCTGGGTAGTCTCCGGCTTCCGAGCGGCTAGTTCCTTCTCGCGAAGCCTTGCCGAGAAACGACAGATAGGTGTATTCATTATCGAGACTGGAGAGCGAGGCCAGACACAGAACTTCAGGAAGGGATGGGGGGAGGAGAGCAAAGCGTAATATTTACATGGGAAGACCTGCCAAGGGACCATGTGGCAACATGTGCCCGCACTCTTCCTAATATAGACGTTGCTCCCGCCTCCCGCCCAACCCTGGCGGCCGTCGCTGACTACTCACTGACGGGCTGTGACTCATACCCGCGACTTTACCAGGGATTAGATCAACGGCACGAAGTTTGAATTGGATTAGGCTCTGTTCGGCAACGAAATGCCGGCTCTGGTCGTGGTTTTGATGCGCTTCCCACACCCTCTGATGCGGTTCCCACACAGCCAAATCCAACTTGTTCGGGCATTAATTAGTTCACTGCACGTTGTCGCCTCATGTACAAGCTCTATAATATATCGTGAGGGTGTGCGACGCCACCCAGCACCCTTTCCCCTTTGCCCTCCACCATGGTCAATGCCGTCTGGACACCCAGGGAGGAAAATGCCTTCATTGACTTCCTTGTCCAGCAGAGATCAACTGCTGGTGATGGAGGCAATTTTCGCGCCCAGATCTTTCAGCAAGCCCTCAGCGTAGTTGCTCCCTTGCACAAGGAGGGTGCTCTGAAGACAGCAAAGATGTTACAGAATAAATGGCAGGCTGTAAGTCTATTTTTTCTTGTTGATTTATTTTGTGCCCTAATGATGTTATAGATGCAGAAGATATTCTATACCATCCAGGACATCAAGGCTGTCTCTGGCTGGACCTGGAGCAATGAAACTGGTGCTAGCATTACTCCAGAGACTGCTGGGTCATGGGATGAATATGTCCATAAGCATCCAAAGGCTAAACCATTTTGCAATAAAGGCTGGCCATTTCTTCAATGTATTGGGCTCCTTATACCTTCAAAGGCCAAGGGTACTCACATATTCTACCCATCTTCCACTCCTTTTATTCCCTCTTCTCTCACTCCTTCTACTCCTTCCACTCCTTCTACTCCACCAATGCCATTCACTTCTTTTGAAACATCCTATCCTTCAAGCTCAACACCACCAGAGGTTGAACATACATCTGACCATGAAGAAGTGAGTGTTTCTTTATATTTATATTTCTCATACTAACTAATATACAGTTACCATCAACTTCTACTTGCAAATGAGCTTGCACTACTCCCCCTCCCCATCCACCTCCAAAATGTCCACACATGACACACAGTGATGCTCTGATGAGCATATCTAACACTCTTTCAACTTTCAGTACTGCCATTACTGCAGCTCTTGCACCACCACCTCCAGCACTACCTCCTACACCCCTATGCCAGACTTGTGCCATCACAGCTGCTGTTGCCCAAGAACAGTGGCTTTCTTCATCACAGATGGTAACATTTATTAACTATCTTCATAAAGATCCCAGTGCTTTTGATGTTTACACAATTCTTGAAGATGTTGATATTTGTAAGGAGTGGGTCTGTAAGTAGCTTGATTTGTAGTTACATATTATCATTTGTTGTTCACTTCATTTCTAGCCTACTTCACTCTTTTTAGTCCACATTCCTATCCTAGTCTTCCTCTCATTGCTGTAATTCCTCTATGTAATCCCTCCACATTGTGTCTGCAATCTGATCCTGCTTCTGTGTTGCCCTAACCCTTTCTAACTGTGTGACTGCACCCTGTGATAACTGTCCAACATCAATCCCATCTCTGACTTGACCTGGGTTTGGGTCAAGATCATTTTCAAAGTCACCACTAAGCCACTCATCAATGTCACTGGGATCATACTCCATGATAAAGTTGTGAAGTGCTGCCAATGCAGGAGGAACTTTGACCTGTATTGACATCTTGAACTGTGGAGGTCAAGTCAATATTCCCCATCTCTTCTTCATTACACCAAAGACCTGTTCAACAACATTCCATACAGAATGTTACATTCTGGACAGGTGCCTAGGGTGTCAGGGAGCAGACCTTAGCCTCAGCTTATGTGCTATGCCCTTCTGGTATTGCATTGGTCTGATTTGGACAGAGACAGAACTCAGAGGCAGAGGGAACAAGGGATAGAGTGTGGATGAGCAGCAGGAGTGGTCAGAAGACAACCCAGAGGACTGACAAGCAGAACTGAGGAGGAAGAGAATAACAAAGTTGATATTCAGACTGAGGAAATGGATACAGGAAACTACTACACTTAAATATGCATCAAGAACTGGAAATAGGGACAGGAAAATAACCAGAGAACAAAAGCAAGTACAAATGGATAAAACATTTTGAAGGTAAAGCCAAAACTAAAAGCATGTGGAAGGTACAGGTATGGAGGCGGAATGGAATGGAGGCTGTTTGGAATGTAATGAAATGTAGAATGAAAGCAAGGAACAAATGGACCAGGGCAAGGGTAAAGGATCTGAGACAATAAAGGAAAAGCAAATGAACAACACTTGTTGCAGTGGTTGTGAGCAACTGAGTGTGCACACCCACCTATTTGGATAACAGGGCAGATGGAAATCCATCAATAAAACAAGTGGATCAGAGTCATGTGGAATCAGAACAGTGGATATCAGATTTTTGGATATCAGATAAGCACAAGAAAGTAAGTGCAGACATGCACAAGCAGTTGTGACAGTATTCCCCCCTTAAAGCCAAGCCCTTGAGGCCTTGAGGCAGCTGACTCAGAAATGAAGCCTAAGTGATTAGGAGTCATCAAAACATGTATCCAGGTTGGAACTCATCAAAAAAACTTTTGTTCCAGCCTTCCCTTCATACCCTCATGCCTTCCCAGCCCAGCCAAGTCACTGTCAACCTCAGCAAGCTCACCCTGGAGTAATGTGTGATGCTCAGGTTCCTGGACAAGTCCTCAGTGGCTATGGAAGTTGATGTGAGCAAAAGCAGAGATGCAAGCAAGCATCATCAGGAGGATCTGGAGGGACATGGAGGAGGTTTGTCAAGGCGGGTCTGAAAGGGCCCATGAGTCCCCCACCTCCTAGTGCCCTTGTGCAGAAGTTTGTTTGTTTTCTTGGAATGTAGTACTGCATTGTCATCAGAATGTTTGCAAATATGAATGAACATTTTGTCTTGGTCCCGGAAAGTGTGAAAAATAAGAAAATGAAAATGAAAATCAGAAACTAATCAGGGAAAGAGTATTAATTGAAAACAACAATAGAAATGGAAACTTAGCACAAAAGTGTGAGAGCAGAAAGAGGACTAGGCTTTGTGGGATAAGCAGCATGGAAGCATGGAAGTCAGCTACAAGTTCAGCAGCATGTTCTAGCTCCATAGCAGGAAGCCAGGAGGATTCCTTGTTGGTATCCTCATACCCTAACCAGATAACCTTGTACAATAACTTGCATGCCCTGTGATGATCAATTTTCAAGTCAATGATCCAAGCAATTTCATATTCAGATTTGCCATTGATAATAACAGGTGCAGGAGCAGGTTCAGTACAATTCAGAATTGGGTTTGGAGTGGCAGGCTCAAGCATAGAGACATGGAAGACAGGATGGACAGCATGCATGGAATTGGGTAGTCAGATTGTGAATGAGTGTAAGCTGGCCTGGGAGATGATCTCATAGGGACCTAGGTACCTCTCAGAAAGCTTTTTTGAAGGCCTCATAGTATGGAAGAATTGCACTTTGCCAAATACCTTGTCTCTGATCTTGAAATTGGGAGCTGGAAGGCAATGGGAGTCAGCAGAAACTTGGTATCTGCACTGGGTGTGAGCAATCTCAGATTTCAGAGTAGTATGAAGCTCATCAAGGTCCACAGTGAATTGTCAGGTGTGGGCAGAAGCAAGATCACATTTGGAATGAACAGTGATATTTGGATGGTAACTTTTGTTCACAAAGAAGGGAGAGATACCCATAGTTGCACTTGGGGCATTGTTGAATGCAAACTTGGCAATTGGAAGAAGTTCAGCCCAGTTGTCCTATTGGTAGTTGCAATAAATGTGGAGGTACTGTTCTAAGGTCTGGTTAGTTTGTTCTGTCTGTCCATCACCTTTGGGATGGTATCTGGAAGTATAGTAAAGCTTCATGTCAAGAGCTTGACCAAGGGAACAAAAGAAGTATAATATGAACTTGGAACCACAGTTGGAGGTAATGTGTGAAGGAACACCATGCTTAGAAAATACATGTAGGACAAATAATCAGGCAAGCTTGGCAGAAGTGATGGTATCATGCATTGGAACAAAGATTGCTTGCTTTGTGAGGTTGTCAACAATTACAAGGATAGTATTGTAACTAGAGGAAGAGGGAAGTTTCTTGATAAAGTCCATGGAAATTGAGTCCCAGGGGTGTTAGGGGATTGGAAGCTGCTTGAGGTTCCCATACAGCTGATGACATTAGGGTTTGGATTGCATGCTTTTTTTTTTTTTTTTTTTTTTTTTTTTAATTGATGTTTATTGCCATCATTGATCTACTACAGAGAGTGTATCTAAGCAAATGGGTGCATGGTAGCAGTCCCAATGTAAAAGAAATAGATGAAAGGAAAAGAAAAATACAGGTGCCCCAAGCAACATAAATGAAAACTGAGTCCAAACAAAACAAATAAAAGTACAGCCTGCCTCCCATAAGGAAAGGGCAGGGAAAGGAGCACATAAATTGATGTGTTAGCCCTTCCAACCCCCAGAGGGAGCCTTCTTGGCCTCCACATCACATTGGTATCTCCTGCAAATCCAATCACAGTCAAAGCAATGTCACCAGTATAGACACTGGCAGTCATTAGAAAAGTGAGTGCCCAAGCAATTCAGGCACCTAGGAGTGTGAGGGCAGGGAGTGCCCTTGGGAGTGGGAGGGATGGGGGGCTTGGCCTTGGGGTTACCTTGGCAATACCCCACCATTGAACAGTGAAAGCCCTCAGAATGAGGACTCCCATAAAGAGGACACTTGGGCATGCGTGTGTAGCAAGCATTAGAAAGATGGCCCCAGTGCCAGCAATGCTGACATTCAGGTGTGCCAGTGTGGGCTCAAGTGCCCTTGATGAGGCAGTACATGCCATTGATCATGACATGCCTGTTAATGAGGGAAGAGGCAAGAGTGCCTTATTGGAAGTCGACCAGGTTGATCCACACAGTAGCAGTATCAGACTTGGCAGAGTTACAGACAATGTGCATATGGTGCACATCAGAGGTGGGAAAGAAGGAGGAGGCTGAAGCCTTGGTCTTGACTTGATCAGCCAAAAGTGTGAAGCCATCAGTGGAGAAGAAGGGAACATCCATGATCTTGATAAAAGATTAGGATACAGGAAGGGTGATGGTGGTACTCTTGAGTGCAGCTGGAAGCGAGGTAGAGATCATTTGAAGATCTACCTCAGAAGGGACACTGCCAGTTGAGAAGGCAATGATGCCAGAGTGGAAGCAAGCAGAATCGATGACTAGTGCCAACTTGGCCTGGGTGAGTGCTTGATTAAAGCATGGGATAAGGGATTATAGAGAGACACAAGCACTAGCTAGGTTGCCAGTGCTGGTGTCTAAAAAAAATTGCTGCTAGGTGGGGCCCTAGGTGGCAAAGTACAGCTTGCACCATGTGGAAGAGGGAGGGGCCAGAGGGCCAAACTTGATATCATGCAAGGAAGGCCTGAGCCTGTCGCATGGAGCAGCTGAGGTATGTGAGGGAGGTCTGGGCCTGTCACATGGGGTGGGAGGAGTCTGGGCCATAGGCTGGGAAGGTACTGGGGCCCAAGTAGAGGACTGAGAAGCAGGCACTGGTTGAGCATCTGCCATTGCTAAGTCAGCCATTCCATGGAATGGCACATAGTGGAGGGGAGGCTGCTGAGCCTGGAAAAGCAGAGCAGTGATACTGCCTGGGGGAGGGAAAGTGTGTTGGACTGGAGAAGTCCAATTGGGAATGAGATTCCTATGCTCCAACACTCCAATGAAGTCACATAGATAGGCAAAGAGGTGGGGCTTAAGAGGAGGAAGCTTGCTTTCCTTAGCCTTCATAAACCTATCCATAAGATTTGCTATGACCTCCAAAAGGATTGAAACTTCATTGTCCTCATCCTTGGCCTTGGTGGGGGTGGGAGAGGATAGAAGATCAGAGGGAGCTGCTCTTGGGGTAAGCTACTCAGGACACATGGGGGATGATGTTAATAAATCCATGGGATCATTGGTCTCCATGGTGGAAGAAGTGGAAGGGGCAGAAGGATGGCCACTCTAGTAATGCCTAATAGTGGGTAAGGGTGTATGAAGGCCTCTAGGGCCTGAAGGAGTAGGAGGATGGCTTGAGTCCTCCAACAGAGAATGTGGGTATGAAAAGTCTTTGTACATCACATCTGACCAACTCAACAAGGTCAGAC
>JAEUWK010000412.1:0-140386 GCA_018524425.1 Podaxis sp. AQ795752 | reverse complement strand
CACAATCTCCAGACCTCAACCCTATTGAACATCTCTGGACTCACCTCAAGAATAAGCTGGGAGAGTATAATTCTCCTTCTGATAGCATTGTTAAGGACTGATGCCAGTGAAAGGAGTGGACTGTGAGTGGTTGGAGTTGGACATTTGCAGACCAAGGGTAAACAAGGCCTTGGCTTTAACTTATATGTTGCACCCCTCCAGTATTGTGAATGACCTTACTTGGCCAACTATGGAACTTGAGTGGACAAACAGACAGGAAGTTGGACAGGGACAGGACAAGTCTGGACAGAAAGGTGAACTTGTAGCAGGGAGATAGAAGGAAGGGGGAAAGCCCTAAGTTGATATTCTGACTAACTAGTACAGATGGCTGTAGTCTTACTTACACACTGTCAGTCAGGATAAAGTCTGGAGAGTAATGACTATGTGCTATCATTCTTAACTGCTTGAAGGGGAACAAGATCAACATGTGAGTTGATATCTATGACAGTATTCACAAGGATGAGAAGACCATCCACAAGGCATCCAGTCACCTGATTGGACAGGGTCAGGGGTAAAACATCAGATGAGTGGATAAGACCTGGATAGGCAATGATAATCATGAAAAAAGAAATAGCCATGGATAACAGAAGGAGGAATGGAACTTGGACAGAAATTTTGATTGGAAGGAATGTTTGAAAGAAATGGAATGGAACACAGCCTTGCCAGAGGGGAGCTGCCTGACAGAAATGGAGACAAGGTTAAACTGAATAGAATCCATGGAATTCAGGTTGTAACCAAGGCTCCAAGAGTTTAGTGGACATGAAATGAAGTCTGTAACAAGCATGCATACCCTATGAGAGAGGGTGGAGAAGGAGTGGAATGACATACCACCAGAAATATGTCATAATCTGATAGAGAGTATGCCTAGGAGGGTTGAGGCAGCTTTACAGGCCAAGGGAGGCTATACCAAGTACTAGAATACCCATTTTGTATATGAAATTGGAGAGGGACAAAACTGTTCCAATGAGTTGAAATTAATGATTAATTCACAGCAGTCCCAAAATGGAAGATTACATAATCGTACTTTGCACATGTTTAGACAACATACTAGGGTATATATATTTTAAATATGAAGTGCACAGCCACAGTAGTACTTGAGTTATTAACTGATTTGTTGAGTTGTTCAAAATATTGGAACAGTTTTGTCCTCTACTATACCTATCTGTCATAGATCTTATTTTCATGATAGATGAATCCTCTCAAAGCCCAGTCCATCAAATCCATGACAACTGGCAATTTATATCTAATAACTGCTCTCTCCTCACATCTCTTCCTACCCCTTCTATCTTCCTTTCTTACATTGAAAAACTTTCTATTCTAAAAGACTTCAGAGAAGAAGCTGCTTCATCTATTCCCTTATGCTTTACCTCCAGAACATCCCAGCATCCTTCTCATTGAGCAATAATGTCTATTCACATGCCAATGCCATATCTCAGATCATCTCTCAAGAATGGCTTAACAATGCAAAGTGGATCAAGATCTGCACCAAGTCAAAATCCTAGTGGACACCACAATGCTCATCCTCACTTTGTGCCTTTCAACCACACAAGTCCAAGTCAAATTCTTTCTATGGTTTACTGCATGTGCATGCTTAGCAACTCCACCTATAGTCTCTGACCCCTATATAAACAACTGCTATACCACTTATGTGTAGTTCCTATAGCTACATATAGATTCTGCCTATAGCTCAACTGAAATGCCTGATATTGTGGCCTAATCCGGTCCTTCCAACACATGCAACAACAAGCAGCCTTATGGATCACTAGTTTTTACACAACTCCTACTAGAGGAGTTAAGGCTATTGCTGGTCTTATCCCCATCCAGCTTGATCTTTTTAAACTTGCCAAATACTACTTCCTCTACTACTATACTTTTCCACCTTCCTATCCACTCAAATTCCTCACAAGGAATGTTGACCCCTCTTGATGCCCAATACACTAAACAGTGCTTCACAGTGCTTGACTTTGTTTCAGATGCCCAATTAGTCACAGATTGATTTTAGCACCTGCATCCTAGTGCCAGACCTGGCTAACACTTGCTGGACTTGCATAGCAATCAAATTAAATTTATCAAGTGCCCCAACCCTTCAAAAGAAGATGCCATGGTGTTCTATATCACTAATGCCTCCTGAGCTTGGGATCTTTCCTTTTCCTCTCTTGTTTCTCTAGTTGTAGCAACAGACAGTTCTGTTCCCACAGACTCCTCCCTCTCTGCTACTTCTGCTTTTCTCATTTTTAGTTCATTCTCTACAAGCATTCTTTCTTCTGCTGTCACCCTTGTGGTAAAGTTACATCCTCTGACTCTGAATCATATGCTCTGTATCTCAGACTTTTCTTTTCTATTTCTTTTGCTCATTTTCACAATGTCTCATCTATTGTAGTTTTTATTGTCTTTATATCCTCTGCTAAACTCCTATTCTCTTACAGCCCCCACAGCGCCCATTAAGATGCTATTGCAACACCTCTCTCCTCTATTCCTAGCTTTTCTCCTTCCCTCTCAATCATGTTCATTTCTAGTCCATCCCCTCTTCTGCTTTATGGTCTGTCTATAAACAAGTGTATACTCTTGCTAAGTCCCTTTGGCTCTCTAATAATTGTTGCTAACCAATCCACACATCCCTTGGGTTTATTTTCAATTATTATACCAGGACATGCCTCAATAAATGGCATAATCTCATGAACAACCCCTCCTATCACAGACACTTGTGGCTCACCCTAGTCAACAGAGCTGAACAACCTCTCAAGCCCAAGTACACCAAAGACAGCACTTGGCTTAACTCTCCACTTGACCAAAATATCCAACTATGTACTTCACTCATTGCATCACCAACCATGTGCCCATTGGTGCCTTCCATCAGCACTTCTTCTCTGGACATCATATCACTTTCCACCTATATGGAGAAACACTAGAAATCTGCAACCACATCCTTGATGACTGTGAACACTTCTCATACCCCTTTGGGTTCTGAGATGAATTCTATTGGTTAATCAACTTCTTGGAATACAATCCTGCCACATTCTCATTTGCTAACCAGATCTAAGGACCTCTCACTCAGGAGGAGTGTGCCACCCACTGCCTCACCTATAAAGAGCACATTACTGCAAATGGAGTCTTAGATGTCTACTAAAGGGCTTCTCCCTTTCTTTTCTTCTCTCCTTCATCATAGGAAGCTCTATTGCTCCCATACCATTTTCTTTCACTTCCACTTTCTTTCACTCAATTTCCTTAACCCTTATGATTTATCAAGTTAGTTTTCCTCTCTTTTCATCTCACCATCTCTAGTCAGGCTCTTCCTCTCTATTTACCTCTTTATCTCTCTCTTCTTTTTTTTTTTTTCTTCTTTTTCTTTTTCTAGATACTTCTAGCCTACTGACAGCTATACCAGCAACTGGAGCTTCAACCTAAGAAGGGGCAACCTGCATTTGCTACCTCTTCATGCCAAAAAATGCAAGTGAGTACAACCCATTCTATAGTAAAAGAAAAATATATGAGTTTGCACAGATTGCAATCCCTGTCAATTTGACTCAAACTGGAAATGAACACTGAACACCTTGTCCAGGACCATATTGATTTGGTTTGCCATTGTCAACCATGCAATACTCATCTGCTACTGCTACCACAGTAGACATAGCATCCAGTTTTCAGATTGGGATATTGGTTGTAGATGCTACATTGAGTTATCAGTGCCCAGGAGCATCACCAGATTGCAGAAAAGTTGGGTTGATGGGCAGAAGCTTTGGCTGTAAGTACAATGGTCTCCATACTCCCTAGTAAAACTTGAGCTGTCCCACAGAATTCCTCCCCTGATCCCTCCAAGTGCCTCTACATCCCTTCTGGATCATATCCCCAGTGACAACCTTCCCAGCACTGGGTAAAACTGCAAGTCATTACCCTACTTTCCTATCATTTGTCACCTACCTCCCTTAAGATGCTGCTGATAAGGTTGATACAAAAAATCAATGGTCGCATCCTCCTCGCCTCATTTTCATCTTCCAACTTCGACACCTTGTTGGCCTCTCTTTGCTCAAAGTCACAAAGGAGCTACACACGGCTTACGTTGTCCTCGACTTCTCTCCATCTCCTACCAACTCTGATGAAACCACCACTGATCTTCCAAATATTAATCACATCCCTGCTTACAACGTGTTACATATCCATGCAACACCAAAAGCTAAACCAAACCTGATGCCCGCTTCCTACAACACATCCTTCCAATTGCCATCCCGTTCATCCGATCTCACCTATTCTCCAACTATCGGGTACGGTGTGCATCTTTGGAGGACGTAAATATAACCCTGGAACGCGATTGGATCTGAGCGTAGGCGTGGCGTTTGTAGCCATACAAATGTTCTTTGATCACAATGGAGGGCGGTTAAAAGACGGAGAACGGAGACAAGGTGAGCTTAACGCCTTTGTTCTCGGATGTACTATCACGTCATGCTAACCTCTCCATCAGTAACTAACACAAAGGCTATCCGTACGTGCTTGGAATGGATAATTGAAAGAGCCTCGAGCTAACACGTCCCGTGTAACCCTCATGCGTATGAATGAATTTCTGCGCACGCCTGAATTCGTGATGTCTCATACGCACGCACATATGCAAAAAGGGTTGATTGTTCTAAACGGAAAACCGTTTCAGACTCTTCTTGAACGATACACCGTCCCACTAGCCGCCGAATAATGTATTCCCATTGAGTCGTTGGCACACAGGAGTCCACATCTAGGGTGGTACATGGGTTCTCCGTCAAAGGAGCTGTTTAAAATGGTGTCTGAATCCGAATTGAGGTGCGGCGATCGAGGGGCGCTTGAATATCTGGTGGCGTTTCCTGATGTCACGATCGCGTGGATACCAAGGGGTTCCAGAAAGGCAAACCATTGCCCACCTCAGCCCATAGCGGTATGGCCTCTGGATCCGCGCTATGTAGGCTGGACAATTGTCCCGGACCTTGTAACTCGACAGCTTCTCTCATTCTTGCATCGAACCTTCACGACAAAGCTCCCTAGATTCACCTCGCCTGGCCTTGGAACACCTGCTTACCGAAAACACCATGCTTACACATTCGCCTTCGTGGTTCTGGAATATCTTCTGTACAAAATGGTTCAATCTCCGCGTGCACTCCCGCCCAACTTCTACGAGATACTCGAAGTCACGCCTGATGTTGATGAAGGACGGCTGAAGCGTTCCGACAATTCGCGAAGAAGAATCACCCAGATATGCCTGGTGTCGGACTGGAAGGCGCGCAGGTGTTCATGATGGTCAGAGAGATATTCGCAGCCTTGAAGAATCCCCTTGTCAGATTTGCCTAAGATCGGTTAGTATCGTTATCAACGCCGAAGTTTTCCTTTTTGATTACTTTGTAGATTCGGCTCCAGTGTACTATCCTGGAGGGGATGCCCGGCTAAGCGCGAATTTCCGTATCAGAGCACTCCCCAGGTCTCTGGATACCACAACGTCACTAAAGCTGCCCTTCTTTTCTTGTGTACAATCGGCGGACCCGGTCCAGTTCCTTCGTACCTACCTAAATGCCCCAACTAATACTCCCACCTCTCACCGTTACTTTAGTGGCGCTACCTCCTCTTCTCGCTTTTCTTGATTGCAGAGCTCACTTGCATCTTCTCCCGCCTCTTCCCAAACCGTATCACGTGCCAACACGTCCTCTTCCCCCACCAACTCTTCCTTCGGCATTGCTCTTGGTCGTGTCGCTCCTCTCTTCTCGCCTCCCGACGCCGATCCCCGTGTCGAGGAAGCTATTCTGGAGAAGATCAAGTCCTCGCGGGTGTTGCGGATCGTGAAGGTGCGGAAAACGTGTCCCCCATTTCGTTGTGAAGAGTGTCACTCTTGCGCCAGCTTCTATCTCGCCTTACTTCTCGAAGCCATAAGAGTGTAAACAGGTAGACCTGCATACTTTTGTATTGAACTGCAATGAATGAGCAGTAACCCAGTGTCTCCGCCGTGAGGTAGATGACTATACTCGCCTAGTCAATGAGCAGCAACTACCATGATGGTTTATCCCACGTATTGGGTCCCTTGTGAGTGTCATTTTCATTTTGCTCTCTTAGTATCGTGGCTCATGCATGCCTGATATTCAGAAATGCAGCAGCGATAACCGCTCGTTTCACAGCGCAATGTGTGGTCTCTGGAAGGTCAGGGGTTTCTTTGTCCAGTGTAGCACATCACTTGAAATTGTAAAGTTGGACTAGGATTCTCTCAAAGTAATAGTGCAGAGTAGCCATATACCGGTGAGGGCGCCCTCTTACGCTCTGCAAAAAGGTCAACAAACCAAGAACGAGATAGATATTCGAGACCAAACTCACGTAAATCCCTTTGTCTCTGCCTCCACGCCCATTTCTTGTACTTCCTCGGCTCCCTCAACCAGATTTCAAACTCTCTCGCTCTCGCAGGATCCTCAATAGCACACTTCTGTATAAACTCCCCCGCCCAAAACCGAAATTCGTCTTCGTCTCCGAGGATGGCGTAACATAGAGCCAGTTCTTCGAGGAAGACGTGTTGGAGGAAATGCAGATTTTCCTTCTCGATGAGCGAGAGAGCGAGGCGATGAGAGGAAGTGACTGTATCGTCTGCTCGACATAGATCTGTGGACCACTTTGGGTATGAAGGGTGAGTGGACAGCCAGTGTCGGAGTTCGTGGCGCGTTTTGTCGCCCTCTATAATTAGAGCCTTAGATCCTTCGTCCTCTAACGATGGAGATGACGACGGCGAGGTGAATGTTGGCGAACAGTGCGGGCATGTACACAGAAACCGGTGATTCCACTCGAGTTCTGCTCGTCGGATATCCCGCGGCTGCGTGACGTCCGTATAAAAAATCGTGATCTCCTCGCCAGGTTCGATCGTGCGTAATGCGTACAGTTTCGAAGACAAATTCGAGATATCCCATTTATGGGCAGCATTCGGTCCGCAACTGTGATTGCACCGATTGATTTTCAGAAAAACGCCCCCAAAGCGTTGAGAGTGTTCGTTAGGTCTTAGTTCACCGTCTCTAACCTTGCCCTTTGCCTTTGTATTGGATGTCAAATCGAGGATAAGAGCATTCGTCCGAACGATTCCCTCAACCGGACTCGGGCATTCTTCCGCAGATCGGCAGTTTGCCATCGTCAACATCTCTGACCTCTCCTTCTCCGGAAGATTTCGTCCTAAATCATCCCAAGCAGGCGAATCATGAGGTAGAGGACGTTCAGGGACAATAAGCACTGGATGTTCATCCAGAATTAATTCGCCTGGTTTTATCAATCGGGTTGCGAACATCCCGAAACCTTTTGCTGGTGTGTTAAGGATTTCATAGGATGGGTCCGAAGGGTATGGTGTGGCGTGGGCTGGGAGTGTGTTTGTTCTGGATAAAGATGAGGATAGAGGATCTGGAAGGAGTGTTGCGATCGGCGTTGGCAAGGCATCCGGGAAAGGCGAAGGGAGATAGATGGTGTGGATTTTGTACGGTGGAAGTTCTGAAGACGCAGAAGGATATAGGTCGTCAGGCATCCAGGTATCCTTCGTGAGCGTCTGAGAGTGGGAGGCTCGAAGAACTGCAATGGACGATGAAGCTTTGGAGGAGAAAAATGCGTTGTGTCAATCCATCACTATGATGATAACTGTTGATCCGGTCGGTGATGTGATTATCAGCTCGCCGATGCGACGGCAAACGCAATTGCTTACAGGAAGGCTCCTCCCGCGAAACTCGTTCGTGCATTGCAGGATATTAGAATCAGTGGAATCCCTGTAAGCAGTGCAGGCGGCCGTTGACAGAGCGGCGTTGACAAATAACACAAGGCAAACGAGAAAGCCCTTTGTTCTTTATTTTCCGAAACGTAATGTTATTGTATTTCAAGTGGATGCCTGTTTACGTTTGTGGCTTGTTCACATCTTTCAACACCTGGGGCTGTCTTCATGCCGGATAGTGGCCATCATTCCCGGGTGTACTTGTCGGGAGGGCGCAAAAAATTGCGCTTCGCAGGACAAGCAGTGTGAATTAAGGTGCTGTCCATCTCGGCAACGCAAATACGTTTTCAACATAATAACAGCCTTTGTATTTTCCCTCCCAGGCCTTGGCTGATACCATATAATAGCGTCCGTATCATCCAGGAGGATTCAACAAACCTCGCTTCTAATTACTTCACCTCCAACCGTTCTACCACTCACGGATCACTCTAATTTCGCGCAACATGCTCAGGAGAATGTTCCACGGACCTGTATCTGGAGATGCCACTGGGATCAATCATCACTGTCGACAAGAAGCAAGCCAGTTAATCAACCGCCATATCGATGACATATTCAGCAACCTCAATAAAAATTTCAATCTTTTCCTTCAATACAATCTCCCTCAACAAGGTGCAGGCGCCGGCGCTCAGCCCTTACAACCAGGATCTGGAAACGTAGCACCCGCAAACCGGGAGCAGGCACCGCAACCTGACATACCCCCGGTCTATGCCCAATGTAATGGACGATGTGCTCATCGCAACTACGTCGATGCTCCTATAATGCCACGTTCTTCTAGCGATACAACCCGCCTTCACAGGCGTGCCCCCCGCAGACCAAGATCTCCGTCTTCATCTGACTGGAAATCTGAAGATGACTCTGAAGATGATAGTGCGAATAGGGGAGCACATGTACGGCGTGCTAGACATAGCCTCCCCCGTACCCGTGCTCGCGCTTCTACACCAAGGGTGCCTGCAGCTCCTATTGGAGGACAGTTTCTAGAACCCAGTGATGGACTCCGTGCGAATGGCCACCAAGACCTAGTTAATCTCACCCGTAATCCTTCTGTGAGACCTCGGCCTCATCCTAGACGGTCTCCAACCAATGAAGTACTCTTGGAGGGGCAGTCTAGTCCTGGCATTTCTAGTCATGTAGAACCACCGTCTCAGCCAGTTTTCATGCCGTTTATGGACAACCTTCCCACTCCTTCGGCTTCAGCTCCAGTCGAAACAGCGCACGCGCAAAACTGGGGTGGACCTCAACCTCCCCAAAACATCATTCTGCCCAAGCCATCTGTCATTCCTCAGCAAACAACAGCGCCGCAGGTCCTTGAGACGGAGAACAACAAGGTCCTTCCGCCAGTGCCGCTCCAGGGGAGCCTACTATTTGAACCTCAAGCAAATGTATCTAACCCCGACCTGGCACCTGCTGGACAACAAAGTGTGACTCCCGCACGGGATAGAGCTATTAAGAGATCAGAACGTGAGCGGGCAGATGTCAACCGTAGGCCACCGCTGCGCAGATCTGCAAGCGATTCCACCCTTCCATCAGAGCCCTCTTGGGAGGACAGGGATAATTCCGACGATTACTTGCGAGACAGCCTCCGCCCCATTATTGCCATAATCCGGGCTTGTCAAGGCGAATTGAAGCGCAAGGTATATGCATCCCACGACCATTGGTTACCTATTTGCCGCTGATATCAATGTATATTAGCTAGTGAGCGGCTTGATTGAAGAAGGAATAAAGCTTCAAGGCAGTCTCGAACAATTAGAAAATGTTGTATACAACAAAGGCATAATGGTCGAGGTGGAGGTGTTAGAGAAACTGAACCTGTATGCCTCGCCTTTTCTATTATCAACTGACTCTTTGCTAACGCACTTTCGTATGCAGGCGCCTGAGAAAACTGTTCTGTCGACTGCTAAAGCCAAGAAGGTCTTACAAAGAGTTTCATAGGCTATGTGCAGATGTCACACCGGTCGTTGAGGTGTGGATCAAGAACATATCGGTGCGCCGTCCAAGTAACGTTGTATGAAACCTTAAGCTTATAACTGCCGAGTAGAAAGGACAGAGCTCAGAAGAAGAGAGCTTGGGCGACACCAATACTCCCACATGTACTACTCCAGTCATTCCCAGTGTTCCCCTCCCTGTGGATCCCTCGTCCTCAAGCCTGGTCAATCGCCAAGGTTCTATTGGTAGCCGAAACACCAACCCGTCTCGTAACACGCTGGGCACTCCTGACTCCCATCTGACACCGCCACGTGGGAGCAGCTCAAGGAGACCAGGGCCTTCGCATGGCGGTCGTCCCACTGCAACAGGCAAACCTGGCGGAAACGTTACCCAACCCGGCTATCAAACCAATCGGGCTCCTGCCGGCACTCGGCCAATGCCCAAGCCTTCCGAACATTATCAACCTAAAGCTAAGGACAAAGGGAAAGCACGAGAGGAATTAAACATAGTCAATCACGAGACGAAACGACCATCCTGAAGAACCGAAAGCGTGAACTCGATGTTTTTTACGACATGATGCATCCACGACATAATGATGACGAGATGATTGTAATGTCCTACTTATGGAGGGATTATACGATGAACTAGCATTACGACTTTCTCGGAAAGGCTTGCGCTTTGAAAAGACGCTTGATATGACAAGATGTAAAATAACGCACCCACTAATCAATGATTCTGCGATAACGCGAACGTAACCTAAAGGCTCCATCTTGGGCCCGCACTGAGATTTGCTACCACAAAGAAATCTCCGCTAACCAGTTTATAATCACTATTAAATAGATAACATCGCTCTGGGACTAAACCACACTACATTGCATCTCTGATAGAGTAGAAAGCAAGGAAGAAGACGGAAAGCCGAGCAACAAGGTACGCAAAACGAGAGAATAGGAAGAAAACCTTCCTGATAATCGCAGGAATCCTCTGCCTGAGACGACGTGGAAGGAGTAGAAGGATGACAGGCTGCAATAAGAGGAAAAGGCAGGATGTACGCCAGATCGTTTGTTCGGCGTCGGACGGGAACGTAAGATCGCTGACGAAGTATAGAGGTAAACCCCAATATATCACCGTTACCAGCATTCTCTCGATGTAGTGTAGGACTGTCACAAAGTTTCGCTGTGTACCTCAAGTCCAATGAACTGAATCAGGGCATTCCTCTGGAGGGCTTCAATCAGGATTACCTGAAGACCGTATTAGAGCAAGACCTGTTCAGGTATGTTCCTAATATGCTGTTCTTCAATCCGAGGATTCCACACACCTGTTTTAGTAGTGGGCTTGATGTGCCAATTGCGTCGATCAAGAATAAGGCCGTCGTGGATTTCAATGATGTATTGGTTGAGGTTGCCCTGAGGGGTCTACAGCGGTCAACTGGTTCAGCACTAGCATCGACAAGCTCTACATGCCCGCGGATCCTACCCTTAATCCAATCCGCCAAAAGAGTGTCACTGTGACAGGAAATATATCGTGGCAGGGCTTTGCTCGTGTTGCGGTACAAACGGTTATTCAAGCTGTAAGCCATAATCCACACGCAACGATCCTGGAAATTGATTTGTTCTATGAGGAAGTTCCAGCAGAGCAAAGAGCGGTGCAACGTCTCTTCCAAATCCTCTGCGATAAATTACTTGCGGAGCTCCAGGTAACCCCCACCGTCACTCATAGAGCTATATTCTCTTTAACAAATGCATATACAGAGACCACCTTCGTTAGACGTAGACCTTCTCACTCTAAAGGATGTGCTATGCCGGTCAAAAGTCCGAGACCAACTTTGGCTTTGCCTACAATGGAAATCAAACCAATCCTCCTGACCTGAGACCCGGAGGCGCTGCCCGAGGTTATGAGGAACTCTTCCATATAAGCCATTCCCCAGCTGCAGTTCAGGAGGTCGAGGATTGGCTCCATTCAGAGGTGTTCTTGTATGTCCACATTGTTACCTTGCATGTGCGCCATCGCCGATAGTTCCACCATGTGTAATAGGAAGGATAGCCTCGCATTGCCCGCATTCGCAAACAGTACGTGTACACACGTCCCCGTATTTGTAACATCATTCTCACTCCCGTCTAGATAAAATATGGGACAAAATACGTGATGACGTGGTTGAATTTGCCGAGGCGACGACGGCTGACAATTGGCTGCATGAATTCAATAGCGCCCTCTACCTGGACCCGGAAGGAGAAACAAACATTAAACAGTACTCACAATATGTGTATGCAGTTGGTGAGTTGGAACTCGATGGCGCGAAGGTGACCCGAGTGTTCGTATGTTATCCCGGGGTGCGTGAAATATTCCCACCTGTTGGTCGTCCGAAGCTATCGTGAGGACGAAAAACTCGCAGGTGTTTTGTGGAACCAAGCGGACGACTTAGAAATTAACAGGGTACTGGATCGTCTTGAGCTGATCTAGAACCACCGGTACTTGTCAACAATGTCTGGCCTCACCTAAAGGATGCGAATGTATTTTAGCAGTTTTTCATCCAGTCAAATGTCAATGTGTGTATGCTTTTCATTAACCACAACACGATATAATTGGCGGGAACCAAGTGGCTTGCTCTGTTGAGGGTCACTTGCATCCCCTCAATTCAGCATATCGATTCAAGACCTATTCCATGGGCTCTCCTCGCATTGATACCTTAAGCCAGCATCTTAAGATTGTACCAAATCGGTTTCTTCATTCTCCTTCGACGCATCATCTAGCCACCCAGTGCCCAGTGCCTTCGATCGTTTGCAATTCGAACGGTTGAGGACACTGCCTACTCCGATCGCAGCTATCCTATTACTCTGTGAGGCGCAGAGGAATTCATTCGGAGCATGCGATACGGCTACAATTAGGCTCGCTACAAGAACGTCTGAGCTCAATGGTGCGTACCAGAGGTTACCAGCCACTGCATAGAGAACATATAGAACGGCTTAGTCAACTGGCCAACTTGATGACTGCGAGCACTTACTTCGGAAGAGTGAATGAAGCTGATGTCGACAGTATCGTTTCCTCATGTCAGGGGTCCATACGTGTGAATGAACATAACAACGACCTTGGCGGTCTTCGTTGATCCATTGTAGCTCTTCTTCTAGTCATCGACGTTCCATGAATTCAAGACATCGTCGTCTGCGCCAGGGAGTGTGCACTTGACGGCGTCAAACATATCCTAGTGGATGGAAGGGAAGGATCTAGGAGTAGGAGCTTTAAGCAAAAGAATTAAGTTTCAATGGCCAGGAGTTTGCTGTCCTACATGGGCAAGGTGCTCATGAATCATCGGTACGTGGAAGGAAATGCCATACATGGAACGTGTGGTATCACCCAGTTCCATATCCTTTCGTCATTCTCGGACCTTGGAGTTCGCCCGCTTGCTCGTTTGTGCCGAGTGGCATTCCGAAAACAAGCCCTCAGGACTCGTGGCCTCGTCCATGAGTTCGTAATTATATCTATCACAGAACTGGTCATGACCATGGCGATCAAGGAGGTTTATAAGCTTTCTACAGGAAACGCTGGCGTGCGGGCTTCTACTTTGTGTGGCACGCAGTCGCAGCGTTAGGATGCATGCATGAAAGCATCAGCACCCATGGGAGTGGAACTACATCCCCCCACCACCTGAAGCCCAAACATATGATGTAGGTACGTATTTATGTCTACATCGCTGGAACGGGATTTCCTTTTCGATGTCAGCAGACGCCCATGATGATCTGGGACCACAATCTTCCTCTCGACGCCAAGCAAGCCAATCGCGATTCCCTTGCTGTCCTTCGAAAGGAATCGCTCGATATCTATAACCGCCTGCATTCCATTGAGGAGGACATCTCCTTCGTGAACCATGTCTATCGCTGTTATCCAGATTTCCCGCTCCTTCGTGCGCTTTCATTTGCCACAATTCGAGGCGGAATAGTAGACTGACTCATATTTTCTCAAAAATAGCGAACTTGCGCTGTGGTGCTTGGTATACAGACCCAACCCTCGTCAGTTGCCGTCGTGCTTTTGGCACCAGATGTCCATAAACGCCCAAAATTCTAGGCGAGCGATGCCCACGCGTACTTCAAGTCTACCGATGGCCATACCGGCAACTGGAGTTTCAACCTAAGAAGGGCTAACCTACATCTGTTACCCCTCATTGCCGAAAAATGCGGGTGAGCTCAACCCACTCTCTTTTCTCAGCAGAGGATGCTCAAGTTTGCGCATAGTGTAATCCTCGTGGATTCGACTCGAGCTGGAAAACGAATGCCGGACGCCTTGTCTAAGACCGTACCGATTTGGTGTGCCGTCGTCAACCGTGCAATACTCACTCGCCGTCATCGTAGTAAACACCGCGACCAATTCTCAGACTGGGACATTGCGTTATACACACCACCTGGAGTCGTCAGTCCTCAGGAGCACCATCAGATTACGGAAAAGTTGGGTGGATGGGCGGAAGCTTTGGCTGTGAGTCCGACGGTTTCCATACCTCTTAGTCAAACTTGAAATGTCCTGTAGGATTCCTCCTTTGACCTCCCGCTGGACCTCCGAGTGCCTCTTCGTCCTTTCTGGATAACACCCTCAACAACGGCCTTCCCAGTGCTCAGTCAAAACTCCGAGTCACCACCCTTCCTTCCTATCATTTGCGTATCCGCGTCCAAACGGGTCGACACCGGTACGGAAAGGCGTGTAGCTGGGTACGTCTACGTTCAAGGGTCCGGAGATGATCATGAATTATGGGGCATGGTACGTCCTCACTTAGCATTGTCAGCTTTACGTTAACCTTTCTCTTGTACAGGGCATGACTCCACAGCTCTTCTGGAAACACCGTCAAGAGCTCATCTCATCTCCCCGCGCCGAGTTGGAGAACTTGATCAAGCGCATCCTTTCATCATCGTCTTCATCACCCTCCTCTCCGTCATATACCTCCCTTGAGATGGCACCGGTAAGGCCGATACAAAAAGTCAATGGTCGCATCCTCCTCGCCTCGTTTTCATCTTCTAACCTCGACCCCTTGGTGGCCTCTCTACGCTCAAAGGTCACAAAGGAGCCGCAGGGAGCTTACATTGTCCTCGATTTCTCTCCGTCTCCCACCAATTCTGATGACACCGTTATTGATCTTCCAAATATTAATGACACCTCTGTTTACAACGTGTTGCATATTCACGCAACATCAAAAACCAAAGCTAAACCTGACGCCCACTTCCTACAACACACCCTTCCAACTGCCATCCCGTTCATTCAGTCTCACCTGTCCTCCAACTCATCGAATACGGTGTGTATCTTTGAAGGGTGTGGAAATGACCCCGGGACACGATTGGATCAGAGTGTAGGTGTGGCAGTTGTAGCCCTACAAATGTTCTTTGATCAGAATGGAGAGTGGTTAAGAGATGGAGAAAGGAGACAAGGTGAACTTATTGTTCTCAGATGTATCACGTCATGCTCACCTCTCCGTCAGTAACTGACAAAAAGGCTATCCGTACGCGCTTGGAGTGGATAATTGAAAGCGAGCCTCGAGCTAATCCGTCCCGTGCAACTCTCAAACGTGTCAACGAATTCCTGCTCACGCCTTTCGTGATGTCTCATATACCCAAGATCATATCAAATCCCTCCGTGGATAAAATTCGCTTGCCCATATAAATACAATGATAACTTATGTACGAATCCAATAAAACCTAAAGATTGGACGCCATAAAAGTAAAGGAACGAACATGACAACAACAACCGGCCCCCCCGGAACATCTCTACCAGCTTCTGCCATTTGACAAGTGGAATGGCAACCAAATCGCACCCGCCCTTCTCACTCCACAAACTTTCGCACGTACATGTGCAAAAGGGTTGATTGTTCTAAACGGAAAACCGGTTTGGACTCTTGAATAATACGCCGTCCCACAAACCGCTGAACATTGTACTGCCGTGACGCACCAGGAGTCCATGTCTAAGGTGGTTTGTGGGTTCTCCGTCAAAGGAGCTATTTAGAATGGAGTCTGAATCCGAATTGAGGTGGCGACGATCGAAGGGTGCTTTGAATATCCGGTGTTGGGCATATGCAAGGATGGGTCTTTACGAAGGGGAATGAAATGGAGGAAGAATGATGAGTCACACAGCGATGCAGGGGTAGAAAGGGGTAGTAATCTGCGTACATCAGTGCGAGAGAAACGCCCAGAAGGATTTGGATGGTCGTTGACGTCTTGTAGCCTTTTGTCATGACATCCTATGACAGCGTGTATGAACACATTGAGAAAAATAAGGGACAAAATTGTACTCACGACTATATGCGAAGAATTTCTATCGAAAAGAAAGATTAAACCACTGCCCATCCCGGCCTGTTTGTGCAGGATGAGGTCCACCCCTAGGGAGGACAGGAAAGTGCCAGTAGCGGTACAGGAAAAAAGCTATAGTGTGATAACAGAAAGATGTAAAGCATCAGTTCTCCTTGATTGAGATGGCTTGATGATGATCAGTGAACCTACAATGCCACTCCTCTGATACTTTGCCCACGCGATCCATACCCCGCCCAAAATCCCCAGGACAGAAATGATCGCCCAAGCCAACGCATACCCGCCTCCACTCCCATCATCGCCAACAGGAAACAACAACCCAGACCGCATCAGCATCACTCGTACACCAACACTCAGGCCACCCAAAACCCCCAACGAAACTATTCCTGCGATCCTGCCAATCTCAAAACACCCAAAGAAGAATCCAGCAGCGAAGAATGCAAGAACAAGAAGCGTGAGAAATATGTCTGCGATTCCGGTGGCACTCATGGTGTTGACAAATGCTGCCCAAGCTGAAAATTCGTTGGAAAATGAGGGTTATTGGGGAAGGAAGTGATGACTCACAGACGACAGCAGCAGCAAGACCTATGCCCACGCCTGTTGTCACCCGCCACCCTCTGAAACCCACTAAGGACAATGGGACTCCCACAACCAGCGTGAATGCCATCCATATTATTGAGGGTGCGCCAAGCCCATTGCCGCCTCCATCTGTGGCAGGGCCTTGGGGCACAGGTTCCAGGGTTACAGGATTGAATGCTTGGAGTGTTCCCGTAAAGGTATTGTTTTTGAGTATATATCGGCTGCGTGGGTGAAGGTGGACAGAATTCGGGGACAGAGAAGTATAAGGAAGAGGAGTTGCCAGAACACAGGAAATTGTGACAATTTGCATGAGACATAGCAGGAGAAGCCGCGAGACCGTGGCTCGCGTCCACATTTACGGGGGAAATACCAATAGAAGCGAAGACCGAAATCTCAACGTTGCGAATATCGAACAGGGTGTAGTGTCGAAAACGAAGGACGAAATAAAGGAGAGTTTGATGCGAATCGCCTCCCGCCGCTCTAAGGCGAAGTTGTGGGCATAGGATGAGAACAATGTTTTCCGTTGCTCCTTTGTCTCTGGTGGTATTTATGGTATCGGCTTTCTCAGCTGTTATGGTGACGACAACTGAGAGCGGCGTGATCAATAGATCCGGTGTTCCAGGGTGTTCTGATGTGAGCCAGGGACCTTGGCACGTGACGAGAAATGGACCCCTTTGGAAATTGTTCGTCTCGGTGGCGATCTTCGGAACAGGCAAGTAATTGTCAAGACCCTCGGTCATAGGCACATGGGAATAAGCCCTTGGAACACAACATTTGCCGGAGGTAACGGAGTTGCCTGGGTGTGTCTGATATCCATTTTCATAGTTGGAACACCGCGTCAAGATCAATGCATGTTGCCATGTAGAGTTGAGTTTCAGCGAGATCAGAAGAACGACATTGACTGGTTAGAGTCACAGAGACCACCATGGGTAACATCTATAAGCTAGGCTGTGATTACACAAATAGTATCATGTTTGAGGGTGTACTGGACCTACAAGTGGAGATGAATATAGTTAGCTCTCTGACAGAACAAACACGAAACTAGAAAGGAAAAGGCTCAGCGCTGCTCAAGGCAGACTAATAGGTGATCTCATCCCTCCATCCGGCACCAAGCTCTGAATACCGCAGACGCATCACCCGAGAGCAAACCTTTCGAACCCCAGACGAACCAGATTGTATGCGCGAAACCACACTCATGGGCGTGAGCCTTTGGCCCAGATGCTTTGATCACGCAGGATGCGATGTACGTTTGCATGCAATAATAATAACCACGTCCAGAGACCACCCAAAACGGAGTAGGCGCACAAGAAGTGGTCCGCTTGAGCTCGGCTTCTAAAACGATCTCGGCGGTAGCAATCCGAGTATGACTGTCTGACTCCGCCTTTGCTGCGAGGCCATGAGTCTTTAGACCATTGCAGCCCGGAAATTTCAATGAGTCATTGCATGTAGGTCCAGCCTTACAACGAGCCATCATGCGCTTGGAATGGCCCATCGGGTACACGGACTCATATCGGTTCGCTGGGTCGGAAGGGACCCTATGGCAGGTTCCACGAATTCATTGCGCGCCGATGGAGTCGAACCTTTTACTAAAGCATCTTTGCAGATATTTAGGAGAAAAGCGGATACTCACCCTAGAGTGGAGGTTGTAGTTCCCGACAAAGAAACAGAATGGGTAGAGGATGACTTCATGTGAGAAAGTAGGGCGTGCGAATGCTTACATCAGCGAAATTGCGTTCTCTTCTGAACACGTCGACGTCTTTTGGCGTCAGAAACGGTTACAAGGCCTCTACGACTATCAGGTTTCTAACCCTACTGCGACCATGAATCTTTTTCGTTTACTAGGTGTGCTTGCCTCAGGCTTCTGTGTATCTTCGCTCTTCTCACTTCCAGCCTAGGTGACTTGTCACATTTGGCCTCAATATTCATTCTGTTGCATAAAATCCAAACAACCCGCTCGTGTCGAGGTGTGCATCTGGCTTTGTCGTCACTTAGCACAATCTCTTACCACTAGATGATAACCAGGTATCTCATTCAAGACACAAGCGCTTTATGTCGCCGTCTTTGCCACGCGTTACCTGGATCTTCTCTACCGCTATGTCTCTCTATATAATTCCATTATGAAGCTCTTCTTCATCGCAAGCAGCTGCTACACCCTTTATCTCATGAAATACAAGTACCGGTCAGCCTCCTCCGCTTCCCCTGGCTCCTTGGCCCACAGCTCATGGTCTTTTGATTGCTCCCAGCCCCACCCATGACCCCTCAATTGATACCTTCCGTATTGAATACCTCGTCGGGCCCTGCCTCATCCTCGCTCTCATCTTCAACTACAAGTTCACTTTCACAGAAATCCTCTGGTCGTTTTCCATCTTCCTCGAGTCTGTTGCCATCCTTCCTCAGCTCTTCATGCTCCAACGGACGGGCGAAGCGGAGACCATCACGACGCATTACCTTGCTGCTCTCGGTATCTACAGGGCACTTTACATTCCCAATTGGATCTACCGGTGCGTTGTGACGCACAATTCATACACGACATTGTGTCCTGATGGCACGTGTCCTGATATATTTAGCTACTTTTCGGACGGAATTGTTGACCCTATTGCGGTTACTGCTGGTCTTGTCCAGACGGGGTTGTACCTTGACTTCTTCTACGTCTACTTCACAAAGTACGTCATCTCTTCTATTTGATCCACCCACCCCTCTAATCTACTCCTTTTACAACCAGAGTATTACAAGGGCAGAAGTTCGAGCTACCCGCATGATGACATAGACATTTCTAGTGTATTTCTGTATCCTTGGTTCTAGATGATGGGAATATGACCTTCAGCTCGGATCGGAAATCGATGATGCATATCCCATTAGCATATCTCATGTAGGAGAGCAGGTCATCTCCATGAATAACTGGCAGCTGTTTTTTGTTCTGCCCAGGAAAGTATGCCGCCATAGTTTGTGATATCTTCCGAGACATTTTACCTCTGTCTCTAAATTTACTTGATTGATAATCATCGAAAGCAGACTCAAGTCGATGCCCCCACCAGAGTAAGGATATACTTCAGTCAACTATCACAAACCGGTGTGAGGGGTTCAATCTGAAGGAATGTACTAGTCGACGCAGCTGACAGCGATGTACCGCTCAACTCATACTTTCAACAACCGCATGGATGATTACTCTTCAGCGCCGAAAGATCATTGCCACCATCCCTTCAATCCAACACCTAGTACGACGGGGAAACAACCACCCATGCTTGACGTCCTTCCTTTCAAACATGTCAAACCCTCATAGCTTGCATGCAACACTTTCCGCCGACGACTCACTTGATCCCACATGCTATGAAACATGAGGGCCCTTGTTGAGCTTGGAGACCTCTTTCCAGACAATTGCTCCTTCCCCGATGGCAAGTCAGATCTCCAATATCCATAAAAGGCATTTAGTAATCATGACATTTGACATACATGGTTGTTTTGCTCACTTTCCAAAGCTTCCCTTCCTGCCCGCTAGCGACTATCAATTCCCTTTAGAGAACACTGCATATCGGAGCATTCGAGCTTCGAGAATGGGCTGTACCCTCACGGAATACTCTCATGACTTGACTAATATGATAATAGTCAAATCAGTACTACGCCAAACCATCGCCGGAGATATATAAGGCCATCAGCCAGTGGATCCATGGTCCCATAGCCAAACAGGTTGTGTCAGGATCTCTATAGCAATGCATTTTGTATCAGCTCTTCCCGTTTCTCTCCCTACCCTTTCTGGGTCAATTCCTGCTCGAAGACATATTTGTCCTCCACCTAGCACTGTGTTGTGTTGTACATTCTCTGCTGTGTTAGATGTCTGCCTTATCATAATATCTAAGAGATCCACATCTGGCCAGGTTACTCCGCCGAGCTTTCTGGTGTATCGGCCGTACTTGACCTCTTGGGTTGCCTGCGGTCCCCATCGCGGGCAAGGTCGGGTGTAAGCTCACAGTTTGTTGCCGAAACCTGAACAACCTCTCACCACATTTCAATAAACGCAGTGACTTGCACTGCTCCTGGCCTTTTGGGCATCTGTTAAGCAATACTCGTCATTCGTAGCGCCCTCCTTACACGGATGTAGCCCGGCAGGAACCGTTCATAGTTGCTGCTCGCAAAACGACTTAGTGAGTTTCGCAGCCCTTCTAGATTTACTTCAGAGTCTAGCTTACCATTACGTAGGGCGGGATAATTGCATTTGGATGTAAGTTGAGAGCCCTGATACCACACAGTGACTATGATGCACATGATACTTGTATGCAGAACTTAATATAAGTTTGCCAACTATTCTACCTCAAGTTTCAAGATTTGTCATGTCTATGAGTCGCTTTGGCGTGGAGCTGAGCCTAATGTATCAATATACTAGGAAGGTGATGATGAACCTACTTGCCTCCAAGGTCGTGACCAGATTGGGATCATTGTGGTCAACGACCGATCACGCCTAGCTTTCCGTAGCTTTTTTGGATATGTATCCAAGTGCATATATCATTGGCATGCGTCACTTAGCAATCCACTCGGATATTCGTGCCTTGGTTATTCAGTTCATTGTCCACCCTTACTTACTCAACAGCGTACTGAAATTGAGTCTAGGTTGGCATTTCTGGACTCCTAGGCTAATTTCTATTAACTTGTGTGTTGGTCAGCAACGGGGATCGAACACTCTCTTCCCTTAAAACTGAGACCCCTGATATCACGGCGGCTTTGAGCTTTTCTGCCTCGCAGTTGACCCCGCTGATACCGAAAAGGCAATGATCATTTGAGTCAAGTGGGAGTAACTCCTGACTATCTGCTGGGAATAATGAAGCAGGAAGGCGGGTTTCCATCCTATCCTCTAGTTCGAAGCGACCTGAGGTACAACTTAACTGAGGGAGGAGATTAAGGGTCGGAGTTAATGGTGGCACGCCACTGAAGAGTGGCCCCACCAACCATATGTACCGCTACGGTTTAGCCATATAGAACGCCACCGAGCTGGTTACTATCCTTCCATACGAACGTTAATGAACAGTGGAACCTAGCTCTTTTCTATAAACAGAAAACCAATGCTCATGGTGTGCATGGCATCTGTCATACACCAAACTTCTTTGACTCACTTCGCAATGCTTCGCTTCTCGCCCACCAGCCATTATCACCCAGCTTGAAAGATAACAAGTATTAGAGCTCCCTAGAGCATCCGAAGCGTCGGAGCTCGACTACATCACCATGCAACGCCGATCAGGACCACTATCTACCTAATCAATCGTCCATTGCACATCGAAGTCTCATATATTAAGGGTTTAACAGTAATTCTCCTCCCCGCACTCCAACTAACCCCCAGCAACCTCCAGCAGCAGATGCGCGCAGCACTCACTCTCCTCGCTCTTCCTGTTCTCTCTTGGGCAACTCCTACTCGAAGACAGACTTGTCTTCCTCCAAACAGGGAGGTATGCTGTACGTTCTCTGCTATTTGATATTTCTGATACTTTTGGAACCTGGGAGTGTTGTTACAATTAGGTCGTCTCGTCCGTTCTCCTGACGCTCAGCCCACATCGGTGCCCCTTCCATCCCTTCCATTCCCTATCCCCACCGTTCCCGGCAATGTTGGCGGTAAGCCCACGTTTCTTCGTCAAGCACCGTCGAGTTGTTGTTAAAAATCGATGTCTGTAGTGGCCTGCGCTGCCCCCGATCTGGAGAGCACCTGGTAAGTCGCACTTCGAGTTACCATACTCCATTGCACCTTACGCGAACGTAGTCCCCCAGAAACCACTTCCGCCTGTTGTCCGCAGGATGGTTTCGTGAGCTTTCCAATCCTTCTCAACCTATCACTAGGCCTGACTCGACATCACGCAGTTGGGATTAATCGTGATTGGATGTACCTGAACAACTTGGAAATCCTACCCGGTGCGATCAGGGGGTATATAAGATCTTTGTGAACAAGTATTTCTTTCCTGCCAAAAAATCAGACGGCTTTTGTGAACTGATTATGAAGTGGGGTCTGGCACTTCTTGGCACCAGAGAGTGACAGTAAACTCAGTACGTGTTCCGCTGTTAAGATTGGGTTGAAGTCGCGGAACTGTCTGTCGTCGATCAGTCGTGGGTTTCTGTAACCTTAAGCGTAAATAAAGTCCGTAGTGGTTCTTAACAAGGGCCACACAGCAAGCTCTTTTATCTACAACTCTATCTACATGTGCATTTCGATCTATTGTCCCTCGTTGCTCAGACGCACACTGGGCTTCTAAATTAGCAGTTCTCGGCCACCAGGTTAATCTCCAGAAGTCTGTGAGTTGGCTGCAGCAATAGGAATCAGCGAGGAAACTTTCGGAGAATGAGCTATTTCCCTTCCCTTCCCTTTGTGGTTAGGACCAATAACGGCGCGGTTATAAAACTTCGCCGCCTTGTCGTTGCCATTACGTGCATCCACAAGACGGTGTATATCTCGAATATACGCGAACTGTTCGATCGGAGTAGGATTGACTTCCAGCGAGCGACTTAGAACAATAATGCGGAGGAATGGAGGAAATGGAAGGGAAACTCCTTGAGTTTTAGAAATGGCAGAAGATGACGATTCCGGAGAGAAGGATGAATCTGGAGATGGAAACATCGGAGAAGAGGTTGATGGAGCCAAATGTGTGGCAACGGATGCAGCGTGCAGGACCTGAAGAAGATGGTCATACTCTGGTGAAAAAGAGCCCGAGTTCGAAGGTTCGAGATCGTCGATTAAAAGTAGAATCGGGGACAGCATTGCTTGCTCTGCGTAATTCAAAGAAAAGAGAGCATATAGCAGTAACTGGAAACGGGCACGATAGTCCTGAGAGCCAAATGCTTCACCTTCAATGAAGGGGTGGAAGGCGTCGGCAAGCTTAGAATCAAAGAGCGATAATTGGTATATCATGCTATTCAGCATGTCGGTGAGGTTACTAAACTGGTCGCTCTGCCTCCCGATGCGTCCTTGGGCGAAAGAGTAGTATGCGACAGGAAATCCGATGACTTTCGACGCTTCCAGAAACGTCGCCACCACCTGATTCTTTGTCGCTCCGGTCTCGAATTCGTCGTGAAGCCAGAACACCGAGTGTTCCGCTTCATGGTTGACCATCCATCGAGCAATTTCACGGAAGGTAGCGTTGTGGTGTGAAATGGTCTCAACTCCCTGCCCTTGAACACAGGGGAAGGTCATTTCCATTCCTTTCAAGCTCCACAATTGAGGGTACTGAGTAGACACTAGTAAAAGTGATGTTTAGGTCAAAGATTTATATCATGATTCGTACTCACGCGGAACTATTTGCGGGGGATCAGGACTTGGTTTCAGAGTGAAAGAATGCCCAATTCGACGAAGCTCGTTCTCGATGAACTTGAGTTGTTGACTCTCTATCGGACGTCATCAGTCACACACGCCGAGGCCGTCCACGCGGGGCTTACCTAGGCCGGATCTTTCTGGTTGATGGAGCTGAAGGAGTAACCAGAACCCACGGAGAATACGATTTGCTAGATAGGCAAGCTGCGCGAAGGACTTGGCCCGCGTTTTTTGGTAGGCTGTCAGAAACTTGGTCGTCTCCCGAAGGAACACCCAGGCGTTGTCCTCGAGGGCATATGATGTTTCCCTACGGCTGTGGCTCTGTATATACTAAGGTTCATAATGCATCAGCCTAGCGAGAAAGACAATAGAGTTTCGGCATACATTTCCCATTTGATGAACAAATTCAGAGAGGATCACATAGGATGCCTGCTTCTAACATTTTTAAATGTTAAAGTTCGGGTGAAAAACGATTGAATATGAAACTTACAGAGGGATAGGTGAGTGTAGGGACGAAGTCATCAAGGGCCTTGATGGCGTTGAACACCATCTCAGGGTAGTGCTCGAACACGATCTTGGCCCTGGATTCTCCATCGGGAAGCTGATCTGGCTTGACTTTAAAATGGACCGGATATAGTCTGAGGTTGAGCTCAAGAGACATTGGCTGAGATCCTTTCTTTGACTTGAGTTCAACAACGAAGGGCTCTGGAATGGACATATGGGGTAAATACCTAGGACCAACTCTATGAGCAGGTGACTTACTGGGAAAATGGGAGTCCCGCTTCTTTAAAAGCTCGTAGATGGTAAAAAAGTCTGACCCTCCGATGACTGACGGTTTCTCGAATAGATTCCGTCTCTCGATGAGGAAGACAAGTTTGGAGAACATAACAAGCTTCATTCTGTGGCCAGACAATGAGAACCGGTAACTAAAATGAGGGGCGCCTGCGCTTACCCTTCTGGAGTCTCTTTCACAAGAAGCTCGTTCTGGTTGGGTGTCTTCCAAGATGTGGCGCTTTTCTTGTCTCCACATTTAACGGCGACTCTGTACTGTTTAAGCTTGGACGTAGGTATGCCCGTCATCTTGGTGACTGTAGCGATTGAATAATCGATGTGTGGAAAAGGGGTTTCACCCACAATGGAAGTTGGCGCCAAAGTCCTTCATCCCCGAAATATCCCTGGAAGTTCACGAGTTTGTAACCACGACGAAAAAAGACTGCCGCGGACATACACTGTATTTCTCATTCTCTGAAATTGCGACGGGCTGGGAAGGTCGTGGAACTTCAGGCGGCGGGCTGGTTTGTTGCTGTGATCAATTTTGTTCTGAGCGGATTCGGGGGATGTTGGAGACATAGTGATGTGTCTGTAGGCTGTGCAGGATGTGCGATTCTGTAGCACCTCAATGATATATATATAGGCTTATCCATCTACCGCCGTGCGTGTACAAGGGGCCAAGGCCACATGTGGCCTTGGCCTTTGAGCGCCTGCTTGCCATATCGGAAGAAAGGATGCTATTCGGATCATGGGCTTGGTTGAATAAGATGTCTTCTATTCTTCCACGACAATTAGAAGACAGGGCGCGAAAAATCTTGCGTTGCGAAAGAGGGAGAAGCAATGGATCAACCGAAGGACACAAAAGCTGTTGTATTGACAAGTTGGTTTAGCCTGTGGCGACCCCTTATCCGCAAAACGTGTACATGACTCACAGAAAGCGTTGCATTACGCTGGGTTTTCCATCAGAGAGTGTGATAGCGCAGCATGAAGATGCTGTAGGGGCGAGCTGTGATTGTGGGCGATGGAAGCCAAATAAAGGTCAATCGATCACGGTGTTAATTGCTTGGGTCACCTAGGTTCTGCTTTCTTCCAACGATAACCATGTCGGAGGTACTCACTACATCCGACCAGAGTGAATTTCCTTGTCGCATTTGACTATCTTCCGATTGGGGGCAGGTGAGGAGCCTATGCAAATTTCCCAAATCCCAATTTCCCTCATGCTTGATGGTATCTAAAGCAGTCACTGGTCAGTGTATGGTCCTGGTAGTCTGTATCCATCTGGTGTTCTTGTACCGAAATTTGCCCAAGCTGCTTGACTGGATAGAAGTCTGGAGGTGATAGTATGTTTAGCACAATCGAAGTATACAGTAGAAACACGGTCAGCAAATATGTCAAAGTCATGTCACGTGACCCATGGCAGGGGGGAATTTGGAGTGCTGCAACACCCCTCGACACCCTCGTCTCGTCTATACTTTGCTCTCCAGTCACCGCGCTCGGCAGCCGGGTTTCATTCTGGGAACTCACCAGCCAATCCTCTTTCATGTTCCCGACATTCTCCAAGTTCCTTTCGCTTGCAAGTCTTCTCGTGTGGTCACTTTCGTTGGGCACTGCAGATGCTGCGGGTGACTCCAAAACACGGGAAACAAACAGGACCATTGAAAGGGTATGTCTCTCGCTCCTTCAACCAGATTCATTCTCGAGAGAGAGTGATGACAATTCTATCAAACTGCTGGTCTCTTCACCTTAGTGACCCGAACTAATATCCTTCCAGACCGTAAACCTCAGGTCACATTCTCTATACGCTCCTTACATCGACCAGGATCTTCAAAACAGGCGCGTTCATCCTCACATACTCCATCGCATCTCTCTAACGGCTGTAAAACCTTAGATGGTGGGATTTTGGTGCTGACGCATATATCGTACGCCATGACATCAGAATTTCAAACGGACTATTGTACCTACCTGAACTTTTCAGAATACCAACAAGCACGTTCGACTAACACGGAACCGGCCATCCCAGATGGTATGGTGCATCCTATCACTCAGCTGCAACCCTCACTAACTTGTGCCTAGGGATGGTTGTGGTCGCGTCTACCATTGGTATCGCAGAACTATGTTATCGAAGTCGAGTTCAAGGTCAGCTCCATTCATCCCCTTTCGGCACCCGAAGACTAACTTCTTGACCCAGATCTCTGGAGACTCCACTCATCTGTACGGTGACGGTCTCGCGTTTTGGCTAACGACCGAGCGGGCACAGCCAGGTCCCGTCTTCGGCAACAAAGGTCAACACATTTCCCATTGCCAGCCACTTTGTCTCTAACCTAATACAATCCGTTCTCAGACCGCTTTAATGGGCTAGGCATCATCATCGATACGTACGTTCTCGTCCTACCTCCCATCCTCCTATAACCGATGCCTTCCAGTTACGCCAACTCCCGGCACGGATACTCCTTCCCTCGTATTTCTGGGTTCCTGTTCGATGGTAAAACGGGCTACAATTTTGGCAATGACGGTGATGGTCAAGCTATAGGTGCATGTTCTGTAAGCACTTCTCTCAGCGTGTAATCTCCACCTCGCCTTAACGACGTACCCAATCGCAGGCCAACGTCCGGCGAACGAATGTCGCCACCAAGCTCAAAATCACATACATCAAAGGTCAATACCTAGATGTCAAAGTACAATACAAAGCTTGTAAGCCCCATACTTCCTTCTCTTCTCCCCAACCCCTCGTATTCGGGTACTTACGGATCTTGGGGTACAGGGGACGACTGGTCAGACTGTTTCTATGTTGAAAACGCCACACTGCCAAATAACCCCTTCCTCGGGTTCAGTGCAATGACAGGCGACGTTTCCGATGCACACGAGTAAGGCCCATCCTTTCCCCACTTCCCACCTCAGCCACTTAGCTTTTTCTTACCACACGCAGCATTATCTCCGTAACGAGCTCTTCCGCAATCCTCTCCCACAACTCGGCTCAGTATCCTAAACCCAAAAAATCGAGCGTCTGGCGTAGCTCCTCCGACTCATCCTCATCTTCAGACGGTTCTTGGTTCGGATTCTTCTTTAAGCTCCTTCTCTTTGTCGGTATTGTTGCTGGCGGCGCTTACGGGTGGAAAGAATACAAGCGCAGGAACCGGTATGGTGGCTTTGGCTCTGGTGGCTTTGGCACTGGGGGTCTTGGTGGTGGAAGTGTTGCGCCTGGGATGTTTGGAATGAGTGGTGGACCAGGGAGGTTTGGACCGTATGCTAATGAGAAGCGGTTCTAGATTGACATCGAGGTGGCATATAACGGGTGCCGAATGTTATTAAGGGGGAGGGGGGGGATGATGCCTCACCCCATGGTTCAGATTGGTTGTATAACATACCGCTTTTTCGAAATATTGTTATCCGCTCTTTCTATCACGCACTACTCTTCATAATATGTTCAATTCTCTTCCGTAGGGAGAAAAGACTGACCCAATAGCCCATGCTTACCACAAGAAAGGCGTAAAATGTGTCCTCATCGTCCGTCCGGAGGACCCCATAGCCGGCACCCACATCAGAAATGGGGGGTGGGTAATAACACAAAAAGGTAAAGAGAAATTCCTATCTACTGAAAGAGAGAAAAACTATACTACTAACTATCTACTATGTAACTACTAACTACTAATGCTACGTAAATTGATATAAGATGAGAGGCCAATGACCCAAGTTCCGCACTGAGATATCTGCTGCGGGCAGGTCTCCTCTTCGTGTCATTGTGGATCATGAGGGTTCAAAGCTACACTAACTACTAACTACTGAAAAGAGGCATCCGGAAACAGAAGCAGACGACAAAGAGGAAGGGAGGTAGAGATAAAGTGGTTGGATATGGGGAGATGCGTTCGTAAGGGGTGAACGGGTCATCAAGTTTAAAGAAGAAAAAGGAAAGCTACAACTACTACTAAAAGGACCAAGGGGGTGTTCCAGATGCAACAAACCAAGGACGAGAGACAAAGAACTGGACAGATAGCGAGGAGCATTCGACACGATGTCACGTCATAATAGCAGTGAGGAGAGCGCGGGAAAACCATGATTCGTTCGTCATACGTTCAGACTACAACCCAAGGGCACAACGAGACAGATGATAAATCAGAAGGCCGACGAAGACAACACCGCACGTTGGCAATACAAATGCCAAAACGCGTCGAGTTTCAGACGCCATAGCGAGCAGCCAAACGATCCCGAATAACTGGAGGGAACGACGCCATCTGTGCTGCCCATCCTGCTTCATCATGCTGCTTAAATCCTTGGAGAAGGGTCGTGAACATGCTGTTGAGTTCTGGCGAGGGTTGATTCCAACGGATAATGGAATTACAGAACCACAACAAACTCTGAATTTCGCAGATCGATCCATCAGCATTATTCGAGACTTGAAGAATGGGTTAAGTGCTTGCCTTGGCGATACCGGCAGGGTTTGTCTGCACAAGTGTGCAGAGACCACGGAACGCCGAATCCTTCTCATCATTGTCACGAATCTCGTACAAGGCCTGGCACCAAGCCTGAGCGAACTCGGGTAGATGGGGTGCCACAAGTACAGGGTGCATGAGACCGATTCGACCTATCGACACAGCTGCATTCTCATGCAGACTTCGGGGCGCTTTGGGATGCAATAAAATGGGAATAAGCCGCGAGATAAGCGGATTGACCCATTGCTGAAATTCGGGATCATCTACAGATTTCCGAGGGAGTTAGGCAAGTTCCTATACATACACACATCCAAACACTCACCCCGACCATACCGCAATGCAACTTCACCAACCGACCATGCGGCATTATTCGAAGCGCTGATGAATTCAAACTTAGGCTCCGGATCAAGTTGCTGGATTAACTCTTGCATGATTCCCGGCATATGCGGACGCAGTAACACGAAGCAACCCATAGCCATATCACCAACAAGCGCATACGCAGACTGCCTGACTGGGGCCTGCGGGTGTTTCAAGCAGAACGTCAACAGACTAAGCATATTCGGATTGCTAGCCGTGATGAACGGCTCCAGGGCCATTCCCAAGCCCTGGGTGAGACCAGAAAGCAGGTCAAGTGCAACGACCAGGAACGAGCCTCCAGGCTCATCAAGGTCTGGGTTCTGTTGGAATTGCTGGTACTGGAGGAGTGATTGATGGATGATGTGATTGCAACGTTCGAACACCGGACCAGCATAAGGCAAGAACGCTTGCCCCATGGCAATAGTTACGGAAGCAAGACACTACAATCGCGATTAGGGAAAGGGTTCGGTTAGATGAGTCGATGTGTGCTGACCTCTAACAGGGGAATCAAGTCCTCATCGTCATCCTTTAGCTTGGCCCAACGATTTGTCAACGGTGGCATCAGTATATCAACATAAGTTGGGTTTGCCAACGCACGGCCAACAGCATCAGCCAAAGTACCGACAGCATCGTACAAGATCAACATGTTTTTGTGTTGATATTTCTCGAAAGCGAAGACTAAGTTCCTGAGGACAGGCTCCAAATAAGGCGCAAGCTCTGGCCCAGCATCCTCTTCAAGGGTAGCAAAGGCACTACACCCCGCTTCCTGAACTCGCTTGTTGTTATCCAGAACCATGCGCAGGAGCTAGTGAATTTGATCAGCCATGATTGACCACCAGATATCATAGACCACGTACACCCTCCATGGTTGGGATGAAATAGAGCCGCTTGTGCTCTTCTGATAGGGGCTGGGTGCACCAGCTAGCATAACGACCAAGGGTCCAGCAGGTAATTGATCGTACAAGGGGCTAGGCATTGAAGTTAGAAGGTCTAACACCTGACCGGAAAGCACATCATTCACCTTAGGGTCATTGAGAGTATTAATGAGGTACGGGATCAACGTCGGAAGGTGCGGTTCAATGGCCTCGATACAACCTATGATGGCATCATAAGGGACAACACCAGATGAGGAATATTGGAGAGAACCAACGCACCTTCAGCCATGGCTCCCAAAGCCAAAATGCCACTTTCTCTCTGCAACCAATCTTGACTCCATAATTTCTCCTTTAAGGGGCCAAGAAGAACGTTGAGAAGATCGGCGCTAAATCTGACAGCGAGAACATCAAGAGCAGCCGCAGCGCATTTACGCAGGTTCCATTCCGTTGACATCTCGTCCGCAAAGTCGTCATCGTACTCGTCATAATCTTCCTCGTCGTCCGAATCAATTGTCTCTTCACCGTAGGCACCAATGCGCGGTTTTTGTTGTTGGGCATTGGGGTCCGTGCTCTCCCGCTCCAGGCCGTGAGCCTTGGCTCCGTAATGGCGTGGCTTAATATCAGACTCTTTGTCTGGAACGGCAGCATCCTCTGCGTCGCCCTCTAACCACAAAAGGTCGTCCTCGCCGTAAACCATACAGTCCAAAAGTACCGGCGCAACCTTTCCCAAAAGGGGGTGTAGATAGGGTGCCAGATCGGCATCCTCAGCAAACGTAAGCCAAAACTCGCAAGCCTCCAACGCGACATTCTCGTTCTTATCCTTTGTGGAGTAGAGCATATACTCCGCGACGTTGGTCATTTCGGGCATGAGCTTCTCTGGGCGAGCTGCGAGAAGGAGAACGAGGGCCTGACACACATGACGGCGAACCGAGGGATCGTCATCAGATGCTCGCTTGAAGAGGCAAGCGATGAAGCTGTCGATATGGACGAAGAGGGACTGGCAATTGATTGGGACAAAATATGAAAGACACGCTACCGCATGCGACCGCATCTTGGCCGAGGGATGCTCAGAGAGCATGAGGAATTTGGGGATCATGTAGTCGAGTGGGCGAGTCCCGCTAATTTCTACGTCCATCTTGCGCGGATAGTCCTCACAAGCCTTCTCAAGGGCATTAAATGCAGCCTGGAAATTTATTAGTAATTATAATTGCTGGGGGCGAGGGACAAGACCCAGGTCAAGGCGTGGCAAGACCAGACCAGTGGCTGGGAAGGTTCCTGGCCCAAGAATATTACGTGTTGAAGGGTCGCTCACCTCTTGCCTATCCAAATCGGACGCATCCAGCGCGTTCACCAGCTGCTGCAGACACTCTGGCCAGTTCCTGGGCTCAAGAACACCAAGGAAGGCGACAATATCCTGACTCGCGGCGTTGCGAATCATGATCGACGGATCATTGAAGGCCAGCAACACGGCAGACTTGACATACTCCGCAACTGCTGGCGGGGCTTGCAGGATGAGGCGAGAGTTGTTCTTGAGCAAGTATCCAGCGATGGTGCGTATCCGGTCCTCTTCCTGAGTCATTGAACTAAGGATATAGGCAAGGTATGCGATATATTCTGGGATGCGCGTGAAGGAATTGAGTTTCTAGATAATAAGAACGCACAATATGAGCATTCTGTGGACAAAAAGAAGGGCAGAAAAGGATACTTGCTTGGGTGATAGACCGCTGGACAGCAATGTTCATGTCGGTAGACTCATGGATGGTGCGCAGAATTTCCTCCAGACCTTGGGGCTGGGGAGTCCATGAAGCCATTTTTTCGAGCGACGCGTGAAAATAGGGAGAAGAGGGTGGAAGGGCAGAGAATGGGGTCAAGGTGTGGAGGACACTGAGAACAGTAATAAGAGGCAATAATCCAGATATCTTTGTGTACACTTGTTGATCCCGTCACAGTCACACCCCATCATTTCCACTCTCTTCGAATTTCACGTAACCCCAGAATACCCCAGATCACCTACTTGGCACCAAATCGATAAGCTAGCACAATCTCGGCCTCAGCTTCCAGAACACGTCATTCAATATTCGGCCTCGTTGTGAATAATTCCTCAAAAACTACTATCTAGAGTTTGACATCCCCGACTGGCGCAGGAATGTCAAACGAAGGGCTCTGAATAAAATCACAATAGAATGCTGTCCAGCCCGCTGTTAACGGTACGACATGGGCTGCGAAGATGACTCTGAGTCACAGAAGATCGCCATCGAGGAAGCGAACATTACGCACCTTCCCCATGGATAATCACACGCTTGTTCTCTCCCAAATTAACAAGAGGCTGTGATCTAGCCATGCTGACAATGGCATCCTTTTTTCCAAGGACATGCAAAGTTGGCGTCCTGTACGAGGGCGTAAAAATCCTCGTAATGACGGGATCAATCAACCTAAATCCCGAGATGGCGATACAGAACTGCCTGTTATTCAAATGCCACTTCATCGGACGACATTCGACAGCAACATGTCAAGAGAGACTCACAGAGGTGGGTGGATAGGCTTTCCGTCGCGAATGAACGGGGGGTATATCCCCGGGCGTTCCAGCTATAAATCGGTACCGTCAAAACGCCTACGTCAAACGGTCCACAACAGCACGTACGATGGCTGAAGTAATAGCAGCGAGCGCCGCTCCTTGACTACATGTCAATGCGGAAAATCAGCGAACTCCAGGAAACAAATAACCAAGGCACTAGTTGGCAACCACACAGCCACTCTGGTGTCCGCAGCCGCGGCATCAAGACTATACTCTACATCGCAGCTGCCGAATCCAAACTCAAATTATGTCTGAAAACCCACCTGAACCCAAAGACCCCCTAGAGCCGAAACCGATCACAAGTCGGTCAGTGACACATTGCCACGAGGTATCCATGTACTCAACACGCACATCAAACCTCTGCTTCTCTAGAGCCGCTCTGACGACATCCAACGTCTCCCCAAGACCCAAGGCCAATGTTGCATCCTTGTTATAGTCCCACCATGCCCTCGGATCTGTCTTCTTCAACTCCTCTCTCAATCCCGGTGCTTGGGGGTCGATCCCCATGTCCTGCGAGAATGCTGGATTCCGAACCGCTGCTTCGATGATCTCATCCACGTTGACTCCATGCGGGCCATCAAGAAAGACTAGAGTTGATGTTTGTCATCGCGATCCACATACTTCGAGAGCTGGTATGGCGGGGTATGATGGTGATGACTTAGTGGGGGCTTACTCACCGAGTTCTATGCCCTTCTTGCCGCATTCTTGACAGAATGGTTCTAACTGGATGCGCAAAGTCTCGATAGCTGTATTGACTTGCGGTAACAATAGTCGGCTTACCGTCTCCTTGAAGCGCCGGCCATTCTGGGTCCATCTAAGCCGTAAGTGTCAATAACTGTAAATCCATAGCCGTACCTTTTGACTCACCCATGCAGTACTAAGACTCTCTTGTTAGGCGACGACATGACTCTTAATCGAATTCTACCGACGATCACGTTGAGCCAGTCGATCGCGGTCGGGCAAATACAGCATCCCTACCTGACTGTGCTACTAGGTAGTTGGTAGAACCACACTACTCGACCGGATTGCGACCACGAAAGTGCTCCCACCCATTATCTAATCCACCTTGGTCTCTATCCCGGTTAACACGGCCTGTGGGACCCGGTAAACGAGATCTCCGGCTGACCTATGTGTTCGAAGTACACACCCATGTGTTTAACAATAGCCCCCTGGTGCGATTCCTGCATCTTCAGGAAATCAAGAAATCACGTACGGTGCACAAGTTAAAACCATTCACAATCCCCTAGTAGCACCAGTCAAAAACACTGTAATGGTCTAGGAATACACCATATTTCAAGGCATTCGTTGGGGCGTCAGCCTGTTTGCACAATCCGAGTGCACCACGACATCTTTTTACTATGCCGACAGGATCAACCCAACCGCTCCCGGGCTGGAGGCACACCTCATAGGAGTGAAATACCTCCCGGGGCTCAGAGTCCTCCACCTCAAGACACGATGTAGACAATGCTGCGCGGGCACGCGAACGTAGCAGAATAGCACCGTCCAGCCTTTCCAACCCGAACAAACCGCCGCGGCAGTGCTTTCGACTGAACACTGTTAAGCAGCACGACGACGTCCAACGAGGGCCAGGAACAGTAAGTACCCTCTCGACCGGAACTTCCAAGTTTGCGAATTATGGACGCATCGAAGTAGTGAACTCGCCGCAGTATTTTGTAGTCCAAAAGCTTCTCCGGAATGCCACTTCTAAATCTTCTTGGAATGGTTTAGCGCACCTCTTGATTTGTTAATCAGGATTTCTATTCGCCGGCAAAAGTGCCTAAAGGATCGGGAAACGGAAGATGTTAACAGGTGGACAACGACTGTTCAAGCAGCATCGAAAGTGTAGCACGTAGACCAATGCCCCTCAACACCTACCAACAGGTGCTTTAGTCCGATGAGTGGTTTCCGTAGACCGTCCTGGATACATACTGCCCTGGCCCTTCAGTCGACCATCGCCTTGCCTACACATGGTCCTACCGCTTCAGAAGGAGACCCCAGACTCCCACCATATATTTGTGTTCCCTGACGTTTATGCACATTTCTGGTGTGCGGGAAAGCATGTGCAAGGAATTAGAGAGGGTTAGCAAAGGGGCGATAATGCTCACTGATCAACTATTGCAACATGGCAACAAAAATACCCTCTTCAGCATGATACACCGGCAGCTGACAGCCGAGAAACGTTAAATATCTAGGTGCGCTCTAGGATTTTGTGTTAGGAGTGAAACACACGGATCCGTCTGATGCCCATCCATGTAGGCGGCCCAACATCGCAACCCCCGCCCCCCTCCCAGCCGAAGGCAGAGGTCGTCCATGTCTTATTTATGTAACTTATAGAATAGAACAGCGAGTGTGATCACGACCGTGAGTTGCTTTAGTTGGATAGTATCATATGTATCGAATCATGGGAGGTGCCTTGGACGCGAATCGGAAGTACGGCGTTCATCATTGAGGGACAAGGATAACTGTCTACTCACTTCTCTATGAGGAATTAAGTTTACTTGACGTACTGTATATCCAGAATATTGTTTAAGATGGCAACCAACTCCACAGAATCACAACTTCTGGGCCACCATATTCGCACTTGGTCCACCAGACGGCCCTGACGTCGTAGGTGTAGCAGTACCTGAAGGTGGCGCAGAAGCGGAAGCCAGACCCGGGGAAGGTATATCGCCAAACGGATTCCTCAAGAATTCAGCTAGGAATTTCCGCCAATTGCCTTTGGATGGGACAAAATGACCTGTGTGACTGATATCAGAGACCAGAGTGCAGTTCGGCAGAGTTGGAAATGGAAGAACCTCCTTCGTGTTCCTCTACGCGCTTATTACTCGACACTTCGATCAACTTTCTTGAACGCTCCTCAATCACGACGACATCATTCTTTCCGATAACGTGAAGTGTAGGCGTCGAGTATGATGGCGTAAACAGGCGGTCACATATTGGGTCAGTAAGTTTGAAACCCGAGACGGCTATGCAAAATTTCCTGTAGATGATCCCAAGTCAAGGTCGACGCTGAAATCCAAGGTGTACATAGAAGACGAGACGCACAAAGGTGGATGCGGTGGCTTCCCATCCACCAAAAATGGTGGATATGTTTCTGGTTTCTCCAATAATGCAGCGACTATCGCAGCAAACGCAGCACCTTGACTGAGTATGAACGCATCATCCCATCAGCATACCGTTGTACGCTGCATGATCATAAACAGGCTCACCTGAAACCCATGATGCCCTACCCAAAACATCGGCCAGAACCATCACGACGAAGGGGGGGAACACTCACATCAAAGTTCCTCGTCTTCAAGACATCTCTCACGACGGCGATACTCTCCTCCAGTCCAACGCCCTTCGTACGTTCCGGGTTTGGCCGCCACCATGCGCGAGGTGTAAGGGTAGGATCCTGCTCTTGCTCAATCTCTTGTTCGTTCGATTGCACTTCAAAACTGAGCGCGGGGTTTCGTGCGTGTGCGTTGATAAGGTCGACAGGTTGGAGGACGTGTGGTGCATCAATGAACACTATGCAGAGGGCGTTTGTTAAGCATGAGTGTGACATGAGTGGTGGCGAGCTGGGGTACCAAGCTCTATGTCTTTGACTTCTTTCCTCAAGGCACCCAGCTAATGATTTCATTAATTTAATTCTTGCCCGGCTGTATGGAGTCTGGACACCACCTACCCTCTTGCTAAATATGTTCGCATTCTGCGAATACCTGAATGATGGTCGCATCAATGTTACTGTATAAAGAGAGCCGCCGATTGCTCACCCATGCAAGACCAGAACTGCGCGCTTCGCAGCCATTATATACAATCGCTGATTGATGTTCCGGAAGAGGAACTGCTAGTCAAGGAGAGTATGCACAAGATCTGTAAGCGTAGTGTTGAAGTGACGGCCAAGTCATTGTGTGAGGCAGGGACTCCGGTCCGGCAGGTCAGCTGTACCGGAGAGCTAAATACCATCAGATAACTCAAGGTACACCAATCAACCATAACAAAATCACAGGTTTCAAAGCATCATCCTTAAATTAAAACGAGCGTGCTGCATTATACACTACCAGAGAATACAGGATGAACAGGATGCACTGAAGAAAGATGCGGGGATAAAATGCAATAGGTTAAATACCAAGCAGAATGTCGGAAGGATCATATCCGCGATATGAATGGGTGGACATATTCGTCCTGAATAATCTTAGACTTCCCTCTAAACTGTTCGTCTTTACTCGGAGTATCCATCGTCCTCCCTTATTCTTGGCCGGATCTTCTCAATGATATTGCTAACGCGCTCATAAACAGCGAAAACAATGGCCTGACCGGGGGCTACACGTAGCACACGAGGTGTGATACCCTTGTAAAACGACCGGACGCCCTCCTGCCTCCACATATCTGCGGCAATAGCCATGATCCGCTGGAATGCTGACTGGCCAGGGGTAGCAGTCGCCTTTTGTAGACCTAATAAGGCATGATCGGAATGAATCCATATATGTGATGATTAATTAGGAAACATACGGGTTTTGATGGTATCAATCGGGGCATTGGAGAAGGGTCCCATAGCACCTGAAATGAGACCAATAATCATGTGCTGGTACGACGGAAGCTCGGTGAGGTCAGGTTGCATACGATGCGCGAACTTCTTGATTTCCTGGTACGCTGTGAAGTTGGCGCCTTGGTTTGTTGCTTGTCTCAGAGCTGTGAGGGAAACACCGCGGTAAAGAGTAGTAACACCCTCCTCTCGGATGATGGTGTAAACTGCATGTCCAGCATTGCGGTATCTCGGGGCTTCCATTGGATCGGCAAGGGAATGTTGCTGAGCTTGCAACCGAATTTTCACGACCTCCATCGGAGTCACGACGAACACGGCCTCTGTCGTTCCAGCGCCCAACCCAGCTGTAAAGTCTCACATGAGAAGATAATAAGATCATCTCACCGAAGGATTCGACGTACCGATGAAGATGTTTCCAACGCTGGTCTTTCCTGTAGACTTGTCCGCCAACCAACCCTTGTATGTCTCGAAACTAGCGAAACGAATGGCCATCTTTGGCACGATACCCGACAATACGGCACCAAGACCCTTGTAGAGTGCAAGAGGGGTCTCGCGTCTCACGATGCTAACGCCGGTCGCGATAAATCCTCGGGGCCTCGTCTTTACAACTTCGTCAGTAAACAGGGTCACTGGTAATAATTGAAACAATGACGATGAACTCACTCCGGGTGTTCGTCCAGACCTTGAAAGTTGCATCCGGACCTTGATAGTGTCGAGGGGCTGACATGCCAACTACAGGTGCAGTGAGTACATACATCTCAGGCAAAGTAGCAAACGACGTACGGCCTCGCATGCGCCAGCAATACCACCAGCGGTGATGTGGGTAGCAAACCCGACAGGTTTCTTGTTACTGTTCCGAGACATGATTCAGAGGTTTGAGCGGCGTCGTGCCCAAGGTGTGAAGGTCACTGGAGTACGATCAAAAGGACATCCAAATGACGACACGGAGGGGATTATAAGACTCGGAGCGAAGTACGCTTCTCGGGCGGATTTAACATGTGAATGGCAGCCAAACTGGACCTATCCGTTCCCGGCTGTGGGACCAAGAGCTACCACGTTAGCCAATAAATTCTTAGAGCCGTTATTACATCCCGTACGGATATCCGCTCTTTTTCCACTCCACTAGGCGGGCTGATGGTGCGTCCCCTCAAGTAGTGTAATCATCAATAGTCGAGGTGTCCGCTAATTAAGCCTCCGTTAACGTTGGTAAGGGGTTCTATTCGGATCTGCCCGCATATCTCCTTGTGCGCTTGCCCAGCAGCGCCTATATGCACCCATGCGCATCGGATAAATTAAGTCTACAAAGTAAATCAAAGTAACACCCACCCTTACCCCCACCACCTTCGTCCTTCCCGTGCCGTGCCAGTTAGTGGTCGCCCTGGAGGGTGAGCTGGGATAGAATAGCTTTAGTCACTGTCGTCATCGGGCCGGACCGGAACAATTCTGTCGCCTGTCCCACTGCTGTATTCATCATAGGGTGCCTTGCCAGGTCTTGTCCAGGCTGCTGTTAATCGCCGTCACCCTTTCAAGTTTTTGCTTTGACCCGCGAGAGGGATATAACAAGATATAACTGATTAGATGCTGATAATCGCGCAGGATATCTGAATGTGTCAAACAAGGCATGGTCGTCTCGTTGACCTCCGCTTATCAGCGGTGGGCCGTTCTGTGGACACCATGCGTGTGACACGTGCAGAAGACTCAAGGCCCTTTCCCGCAAGACCAGCCAATAGCGATAAGCATCGCAGGATCTTGGAACTCAACCTGACATCTTGAGAGAAATTAGAGTGGCTCAAGGTGAGTTGATCACTGGATTATGGGTCGCAATTGGGTGGGCGGGGTGCCCTGTGGGGAGGGCTTGGCATATGTTTCTTGCCTAAATGTCCTTGCTAATATCACCATATTTGAATTTTAAGGTGGAACCTGGTGGGACAGGGAAGCGCCACGAGGCCAGGATCATATAAATAGAGGTTGCTTCTTATGGTCAAATGATCTAAGCAAGTGCAATAAATAAATACTGGCTACTTTACACTTTTCTTTCACTCCCTCCTTATCTCTTTCCCAACTTTCAAGGTTTCATCGCCAAATTCTTGTAGGGATTACGAGGACCCGTGGGCCTAATAACATCATGCACGCTGATGTCTCTCCACCCCAAAACAGTCTTCCTGCCAATCTGAAATTGTCTGGCAAGTCCAACCTTCAACCCACACCTACCACACACCATACAGTTGCTTTAAATCATGGCGCAGTGGAAGGCAAAAAGTCGCGCGCAAAGCTCAATAAAGCTGGGAAGGCGGTTTTGGAAGGTTAAAAAATAAAAAAAGTCTCCTTGCTTTATGGTTCATGGCCCTGACATGTCAGTCTTCAGACTATGTCAGACTCCACCCAGATGACACACATCCTACAACGGTGACGCAAAAACTTTTATTAGAGCAAGTGCAAGTCAGTATATGCGTTTCCCCGTCGAAGAAAAACAATTTTCTGACCAAGGTAACCCCTTTCAAAGGTAGTGCAAAATACCAATGATATCAAGCTGCTGTCGATTTCGAATTGGTTCAAGCGACGGCGGATGAGGGGGCAACGACAGCAGTTGCCTGCGCAACTGGGTCAAGAGGTTGTGACACCCCTAACGCCTACAAGTCGTGCGTTTTTTTTTTATGACATCAAGGCGGAGAGTATTTATATAACCTCAACCTCACCCTTTCCCAGCAACGACGCCATTTACGGAAGAGAACCTTCGCAGTTTGCACACTCTTGTCCAGGCAACACCCGATCCAGGACCCGAAGTCCTCGATATCTGGGCGTCGCTCTTTCACGTTACGCGACCGGTTCTCCAATACGCGATCCAGACTGTCCTTCCATCCCGTTTTCCATTGATTTCTCGGACAGCATTACCTCCCTGCCAAAGCCAGCCTGATCAGACTACCGCACTCCAGCCAGACCCTGGGCTCGATTCCCAACGCTTACCAACACCTAGTTCCTTGACACCCGAACCAATCCCTGTAGACCAATGGTCTCATCACAAGGGGTCACCTGAATGCCTACAGCACGGAATGCCATCTCCTATATCTCCTAAGCTTGGGTCTCTTCATACAGCAGGAGTGAAATCTCCGCCTTCCCACCACCATAATCAACCGAACCAGGGCGGAGCCCATGCACCTGGATCCAGCTCTATATCCGTCCCTGTTGATCAGCAAGCCCTTTTACAGGTGTGTACTTCAGTTGCACTGCTTGGCTTTCATTTCTCTCCGTTATTCTTGGATCCCCATCTTGACCTTTCCCTTTTGAAACAAAGGCGCTAACTTTGTCCATTCGCAGCCATCACCTCCTCCCACACCCGTTTTCCCAGCCGCAAACTTTCAACCTAAAGCAACACTTACGGCTCCAGAATCCTTAGCTCCGCTGACATCGAACCCATTACGCCGCATATCGCCCCTAACAAACGCCATTGTTTTGGGCGTTACCGATGCTTGTGTTGAAGCCGCCAAAGGGAACATTCAACACACTCCATTACCCAAGACGGCAGCTGAATTCGACGCGCTTTTCGCACCCTATCAAGCAAAATTCGAGGAGCTATCTCGCATACTTGATGCCGCCCCCAGGCGGCCAAATGCTCCCAAGTAACTATCAGAGCTGGAGGATAACGCTTGTTTTCTTCGTTGTTGCTCTTATGTGGTCGCACATGTGCCCATTTCATTTTCATTCTTTGACCAACATGCCTACACATATCTATCTCCATACTTCTCATTAGCAGTCATTCATGGTCTCTGTTGTTCCCCGTCATCACGCGACTCTCTAATTCCATGCGTTCATATACCACTCTGCACTTGTCTTCGAATACTGTCCACAACCCCTTTAGATATAGCAATCAAATTAGTAGTGTACGATATTACAGCCACCGATACATACATCTAATACCTTACATGTGACGTGGGTATAAGAGAGCAACTGAGCAAGAAATAGGCCAAGAAATACAAGTCTACAATCGCCAGTCCTTGAAGAAATCATTATACTCGCGCTGCACAAAAGTAACCATGTAATCAACGACTGTCCCACCCTCCTCATCCTCTTGGTCTTCACCAACTTCGTCTCCCTCACCCGCTTCCACCCCTGGTCGTTTCACACCAACCTCAACAGTATCTTCCAGGAAATCACCCTCGCCACCTAGTGACCGACTCCTTGCAGCATTCTCGCTAGCCTCCACACCAAAATCAGCGTTATCTGCACCCTCCATGACGTCCTCCTCCCTTGCAGCAACAGCAGCCGCATGGGCATCCTCCACGTCCTCGAACTCCCCGAGAGCCCTTGTCAGTGCTGCCACCGCCTCGTTACCCGACCCCCCTTCGTCGCCACCGTCATTGAAGATGGTTCGCCAATCGAATTCTCCCTTTTGTATGACGATGTCATCCAAGGACCGTTTTTGGTTGGCTTTTCGTAGCATGGCTTCTTCAACAGTGTGTTGTGATACAAATCGATAGATGTGGACATCGCGAATCTGGCCAATACGATGTGCGCGATCTTCGCATTGCTTGTCCATCTGCGGGTTGAAGTCACTATCATAGAAAATGACAGTGTCTGCTCCAGTAAGACTGGACGTAACGAGGTCAGGATCGGTCGATGCTGAGTTGAAAGAATGTACTCACTTAATTCCAACACCACCGGACCGCGATGAGGCGATGAAGCAAAAGATCCTGGCATCCGCGTTGAACCTCTCCGTGATGTACTGTCGATCTTCAATCTTGGTAGCTCCGTCCAATCTCAAATATAAATAGCCATGTAAGTTCAAGAAAACCTCCAGGATGTCCAAGATACGCGTCATCTGCGTAAATATCAACACACGGTGCCCACCAGCTTTCTTTTCCTGCAACAGCTTCTTTAATTCCTGCAGTTTACCGCAGTCGTACTGGAGAAGGGATGGATCGGGGAAGGCAATCTGGAGTTTGACGCCGGCAGGATGGAGAATCTGGTCAAACTCGAGGGGTTGGGAGACGATCTGATCTTCGAATCCCTTTAGGGAAAGAAGGGGCAGGTCCAAAGCCACAACAGGGGGCGTGACAAATGCGAACTTGTTAATCTCCTCGACGATGGATTCTGCTCGCTCCGCGTAAGAGAGCACGGCTTTATGAACAGGTTGGACGACGTCCATGAAATTATACCGCAGATCCATGGCTGAGATTGGGAGAAGTGGGTTATACATTTGCTTGACGATTGACAACATCTCGGAGGGATAGATTGGCACTCGGGAGCACCTGAGCTCATTGAGGTAGCCGATGTGCTTCCATTGCGAGATCGTATCTAGCCGCCGCATGTACGTCTTGTAGCGTCGGTATCCATCAATGGTGCGCATGTCCTTCGGCGGTGGTTCACCTGGTAGGTCGTTAATATGTGGCAATCTAGAGGTGGCCGACAACCGCCGTGTCTCCATCGCTGTGAGCAGGGGCTCGTCTTGCTGGCTGACGAACTGGCACCCCAATAAGTCAAGATTAACCTTTTCATCTTCCGTCTCCAACCATCTCTTCCTGATCAACAATTCCTTGATTTCGAAATCCGCCGTTGCTGACCGTTGCATTGCAAAGGAAGTCACGATGGGGCGAACCTCAAAGAGGTCAGGATGATTACAAACTTTGCGCAACTGCATCAAGATGTTGGCAATTTTCTGGTAAATGCCCGAGTGCAAATCATCTCGAGTTTGAGCGCGAGACATAAACTCGTCGTAGAGAAAGCGTTGGCGTTTGGATAGAGGACAAAGGACAAGATGTTCGAATTTGCTTGGCAATTCCTTCTCAACATCGCGTTTTAGTCGGCGGAGGAGATATGGCCGTAATACGGTGTGCAACTTTGTGACACGTTGCATAGTTTCATCGTCGAGTACATTTCCCATCTCGATGGCCTTCTCCAATGGATCTAATAACCAGTAAGCACAGGATACTACCACAACAATCAATAAGAAACCGACTTGAGAACCAATCCCCAAATTCCTTCAAATTCGCGAAATTGGAGCCAGACATTAAGAATTGCAGCAAAGCCCACAGTTCAGTTAGGTTATTCTGCAGTGGCGTCCCCGTGAGCAGCAAACGACGGAAGGAGCGGAACATGAGGAGGATATTCCACCGCTGAGACCGGAAGTTCTTGATCATATGCGCTTCATCTAAGACCATATAGTACCAAGGTTTGCGTTTGAATATATGCGCATCACGACTGGCAAGGGTATAAGAAGTGATGCAGACGTTGAAATGGTATTTGTCGTTCCAGCCCTGGCGTAGTTCCTTCCTCCGTTTCGTTGTACCGTGGTAGCTCAGCACCTTGAATCCGGGTAAAAACTTCTTGAACTCCATCTCCCAGTTCAGTAGTACACTGGTCGGGACAATCTATGGACGGCTATGAGTATTAAGAGAAATGCTGTAGAAACCGAGTGCTTACAATAAGGTGAGGACCCCAAATTCCCCGATCACACGCGAGGTGAGCTAACAATGAAATGGTCTGAATAGTTTTCCTGGAATAGTGGATGGGTATCCAGTAGGACATCAACAAAGAAATCAAGCCCGTACCCTAAACCCATCTCGTCAGCGAGAATACCATTGAGGTTATTCGAGTGTAAACTTGCGAGCCATTCCAGCCCGGACTGCTGGTATGGCCGCAAAACACCGCGTAGTAACAAGGGGGGTTTGATCTTCTCTTCGGGGTTCCATTCTACGTGTGCGACAGCAAACGGCCGCAAGTAGTCGGGTAGTTGTATGTTGTGTTCCGTTGCGGCCTTTGCCGTCTTCTCTGCCTCCTCTACCTCCAATCCTTCTTTTTCTGTATCTCCTTCTGTTGTTTGTTGCGTCTCGCACGTCTCTTCTTCTGCCTGCTTCTCTTCCCTTCTGCCCCCTTCTTCTTCTTCTCCCTCTTCCTCCTCTTCAGCCCTCACAGCCACGTCATCCTCTTCTTCCTCTTCCTCTTCCATCTGAGCGACATACTGGTTGCCACGCTTCAAGGCCGTGCTCTCCTGTTCTATCTCCATCGTGCCCTCTGCTGGCGGTGGTAGTACAACACCGTCCACCTCTCTTGAGAGGTCTCGCTCGGAAGAAGGATTAGAGTCAACAGACTCGATACGAGATGATGATCTTGGAGGGAGCGATACCGGTAGTTCCATTTGTTCGACATCGTCCGCCTCTCGCACCAGCGACTCGGATGTATCGCGACGAGACGCAGGTTCATCCACAAACATTTCCACATCCTCGACTTCCGTCCCTTCCTCATGTTGAGATGTCCCAGAACCGCTCGCGGCTGTCTCTGGTGCAGGACCGAGTAGAAGGACGGTGCCCTCCATATCCTGATCTTCTCCCCCCTCTTCCCCCTCTTCCTCCTCCCCTACATCAGTGCCAACCTCGGAGGCTTCCCGAGTTGACGATGGTCCATCTTCAACTATACGGTCCTTTCGCACGACTTCACTCGTCATGCCCGCTTCATCAGCAACGTCCTCATCATCGCTGTCTCCAATAAGCTCCTCCTCTGTCTCCTCCTCTTCACCCCAGCCCAATCCAACATCCATACTACCTGATCGACTCCTCGCTCTTCTCAGATCACCCTGCTGCGTTTCCAAAAGCTGTCCAGATTGATCAAGAATGGCATCAAGATGTTCGTGACCTCTTCTTCGTTCCTCGGCCGCAAGTTTCAATCGTTCTTGTTCCCTTACATGCTACGAAGAAAGGAAATGAGTATGTTGGTTGGTTGACAAAGGAGCAAGAATCCGTCACACACATGAACAGCCTTCTTCCATTCCGCATTGACCATCTTCATCGTTGCCTTTGCGAGAGCCCTCAACCTCCTCTCTTCCTGTGCCCTTGCTTTATCCCTCTTCACCCCTTGCGTGTCCCAGTACGCTTGGACTTTACTCGCAATCTGCGCCGCCACCTGCTGCCCAACCGTTTTCTTGGGGACTTTGCTCCTTGTCGTAGATATAATCTCCACAATGTCATCCCAGATATCCCGTGTGGTGCGTTTTGGCGGATCATATGGTATGGTGCTGGGCTCGGTGCCAAAGAGAACGTCAGTTCCCGGAATAAAGCGTCCTTGGCGACGGAAGTCAGCTTCTCGTTCCCGGATTCGCGCTTCTTCTAGCGCTCGTTTGGCAATTCTTTCGTCGTCTACTTCTTCATCTCCGAGCATTCTAAAGGATGTGAGGAAGTTGCTGAGGGAAGAGTTGAATTTTGGGGGCGGAGGGCGTTGTTTATGGTGTGTCAAGGAAGGTGGCGGACGTCTAACGAGGAGCTTAATGCGCTTGATTTTGAGTGGTGCGGAAACTTGGGGTTCATGCGGTGGTGGTGATAATACAGGCGGTTCCGGTTCTGGTGGCTTGGGGGGTTTGACTATGGACTTAACAACTCGCGGGGGCGGTTTTGGAATTGTTGGTTCCTGTAGCGACGAAATAAGGAATGGACATCTTAGTCTGTTATAACAGTAGCTCACCTGGTTCAATGGCTCTGCAGCAATTTTCACCCTCTTTACTGGTGGCTCTTCAGGAGCTGTCCCCCTTAGCCTACCACTCCTACGTCCAAGAACCGCAGATATGCTTTCGAGACCCTTCTCGTGCATTATTACATCTGGCTTCTTTGTGGGAAGGTTTTCGATAACTGATATCGGCCTAGCAGGTGAAGGATCCTTTGCCTCGGTCCGTCTAGCTGGAGCAGATATCGAAGGTGCAGTTGCCCGAGCCGACCGGTCAGAAGCAATGGGAGTCGAAACAGTGCGTTCTCCTTCAGCGATGCCCAAAGGCTTCTTGGAGACAGTTTTGGGAAAAGATGGAACATCAGGAGACTCGAGCCGGACCTCTTCGGAGTCTTTGCGTTTCTCCCGCTTTACTCTTTTTTGCTTTTCTTGGACCTTTCCGCGTGTGGAGGATATGATCTCCTGAATGGCAGTGGAAGGAAGTTTATTCTTTAAACCCCGCGGCATCGGCTTCGGCGGAGGTTTAGGGGATGAAAATGAAAGGCCAGAGAGGACTGAGAGTTGCTCCGAGCGCGTCCCGCGGGTTCGTCTTGAGGGACCAGCTTCTGGTTTAACCTTCTCTAGGAGATCATATGGAGCTCTGAACTGTAGATTACTCAGCGGCCATGCAGGTAGAAATACAGGGACTACACACATTGACAAAGTCGATACTATGCTCAGTCTTGAGGGTCTGTATTGTTCAATTGGTCAATAAACTGCCTGCAAACATGATAACAGGAAGCGTACCTGGGGATCATAGGCAAGCATCAACTTGTACTCATGCATCTGAAATAGCTCGCGGACCTGCGCATAGGATCATAAGAAAGACCCTCGTACAGGCAACCTATTAGCCACATACCATATCATCATGCCTATCAAAGACTTTCGCCAATTGCGCCTGCTTCTCCGCCAACAATGCAGCCCTTTCAGCCTCCAAGACCTCCTCCGTAACATCCTCTGGTCGCATGAACTTTCGCGTGGTTCTCGAGCCCAGCCGGCGATGACTGCTCACGTCTCCGTTTGTCGTTGGCTTGGCCGTCTCGTGACTGCGAGACGCCTTTGACGACGAACCCACGTCTACGCCTGACCTAACACCCACAACGTGTCTGCCATTCATAGATGCCGAGTGTTGCGCCCAACGATGAACTCGTACGCGCGTGCCGTCGTCGTTTCAGATCCGATATGTCAGCGGGGCTTGTACCCTATGCAGAGTAGGCAGATGATGCCGGTGGGCAAATTCTGAATGGTTTCCGGTGATTCTTGGACAACCTGAAAGCTGTCGTCGTGTAGAATGCAAATCTGCCGGTGCTTTGGTGAGTTCTGCGGTGGAGATGGGTGTTTATGGGCAACGTTGGATTGGTCAGGCATCATTTTGCAGAGTTGATACAGTTTGTTTGGTCGGCTCTCCTCCAAGTCACACCATCCGTGACACATCCGGAAAGTAGCATTCGTCTCCTACAAGTACAAATGGCTATGTAGCACTAGATTTCGTACAGATGAAAAGGTATGAAAGTTCGTGGTATCTTCATGAAGAGAAAACTGAGAATCCAGGTTCGGGTATTAAAATGCGGGCACAGTGTACAATCAGAGTAGCTTTCTCCCGCCAGGGCCTCGGTGAAGCTGAACGGCCTTGATGGGTATATACAATCATAAGCGAGGCGTGTTTCATCGTTTTTTGCGTCCAGCGTATTATGATGTGCCTGCCGTGGCGTACTCGAAGCCAGGGAATGCTTCGCCGTACGGATCGGGCGCGGGGAGCCCATACAGATCAGCTGCATGGTCTTCAGGATACTTATCAAATCTGCCGCTGGACGTCAATAGGCACTCCAGTCAACCAAGGAATCTATCTACTCACGCACTCGCATCCCCATCACTTGTGATACGGGGAAGATATGGAGCTGTGATCTCCCTTGCCGCCAGCTTGAGCCAGTCAACCTCCCGGAACCAGGGATGTGCAAAAACGTCTCCTGCACCATGTTGCATGTTGCCGTACCGCTTTGATGCATCCGACTCCATCAATTTTAGAATAATATCCGTCGCATTTGGATGGAATTGCGTCGGCCACCGAATATAGGCTGGACCCCGCGTAATCTTCTCATAGAGAAGCATGTGGTTGGGTTCCACTTGGTGATACGGGGGTAGTCCCGACAACATTTCGAAAATCAGCACGCCGAGTGCATACCAGTCCACACTCTTGTTATAACGCTGCTGGTTCACAATCTGTGCGAGGACGGGAAACCTTCATCAACTATGCTCGTGAACGCTGCTGTGCTTCTCACCTCCGGCGCGAGATAATCTGGCGTGCCACAAAGGGTCCATGTCGTTGTCTCACACACCTTGGCAAATCCGAAATCAGCCACTTTAATATGCCCATCCGCGTTCAGCAATATATTTTCAGGCTTGAGGTCCCGATAAATGATGTCAAGCGAATGTAAATGGTTTAATGCGAGTGCGACTTCGGCGGCGTAGAATTTGGCAACAGGATCAGGAAATCTCTGTCATCAAATATCAAAACAATCAACATGAATTCCATTTGTTCTGGACAGACGCCCAAAACAATCATGAGGAAATACCCACGTTGGACCTTCGTAGCAATGTAAACAGCTCCCCACCGGGCACGAAGTCCATCACCATGTAGAGATTGGTACAATCCTGAAACGTCCCCCAGAGATTGATAATAAACGGGTGTTGGAGTTGCTCTAAAACAGCCATCTCATTATTCGTGTGTTCCACCTGCTTCATCTTGACCACGCGCTCCTTGTTGAGAACCTTGATAGCGTAGAAACGTAGGTTGTGTTTACTCCGCACTACACCAAGAGCCGTGTAAGCCGAAAAAAAACAGGTATAAAGTGTCGAAACGTGCCGAGGTGGACGCGCCCAAAGCTTCCGGTCCCAAGAGTGCGTTGTACAATGAAATCAGTAAGCCTGTAATGGCCTTTCGGTCTCCGAGGCTTCGGTCGTTCCAGAACTACAGGAGGCTCTTCGACATGTGTTTCCATTGGCTCTTCTTTTGGTTCACTTGAAGAAGTCATCTCAGTCGAGATAGATTCTCCCTGCTCGTAAAGCGTCATAGAAGACCTTATTGAATGTGCAGAGGCTGGTGGTGAGGGTGGCAATACAGACACAATCTCAGGTTCTGCTGCCGCTTTGCGACTTTGATATCCAACCGACGAGAGTCTCCGAGCCATCCCCCAGGATATAGCAGTGAAAATGAGAGGGAATTGAAGAGGGAATAGGATAGGATGGCTGGTGAATGGGTAAGAGGAGGTTCGATTATTGCAGTGATCCGATATGGTAGGTGTACAAACAATAATATCGACGCAGCCAAACAATGCTCACGGGACTTGTTCCATAAATAGCACAAGGTTACTGGGCACCAATTTAGAAAAACAATGTTCGACACGGCCGGAACAAGGACATTGGGACCTCCCTACCAACCGAGTACAAGAGTGAACCCTTCCAGTGCATTACACAAGTAACCACACCTAGGATAAATTTTACAGGTTGCCATATCATGTTTGATAATCTTCTCATACGTATGTTGTTAAGGGAGATCAGAGGTAGGGCGAACGCGGGTGAAGGATCATCATCAAAGGCTTATTGTTGCTTGATTGATAAATTGCATAGTACTCCGAGGAATGTGAGTCGTAATGACATGAGATTACTCGTTACACAATGCCCGTCGATACGTCACTGCAAAGAACCAGTTCACTTGATGACAGTTAGGCTGCGACTCCGATCGACCAGTATATTAACGCAAACACACACGATCCGATCACGCTACATCCGCAAGCACATCCCACTCCAAAAGCAAGCACTTGCTCCGAGCCAACGTGAAAAAAACTCTTGGTTGTCATTATGGAATATCCAAGCTCCAGCCACCGGACCTACATGTTTTTGGTGCGCGCTTAAGGAATCGTCAAGCGCCCTGTGTCTCCACATTCCATGACTAAATCATCGAAAGGCACGGCATCAGCATCAGACCCTCAACCCATAGCACTTAGCGAGAAGCACTTCCCCCCCTCCCGGCGCCACCTAAGCTCAAACGAACACCTCGCCATCACCGCAGTTGTCGTCAACGTCGAGCGCATTGGCGAAATCAAGCCAGGCGGATTTACAACTGTCCAAAATTGAGCGCTCGCTCATGACAATAGACAACGCCAACCGCATGCGCTTCCTGTCTTCTGGAACGGCCTACAAAATCGGAGAGAAGCGTCGTTAATGAGAACTCAGTTGCAATGAAAATAAAACATGACCAACGTCCATAATCTGCCCGAGATCTGTATTAGCGAACCCAGGATAACCGATGGCATCTTTCCTCGTCTCGCACAGTCTTACGATCGTCCGACCAAGCTCCAGAAGCACAGGAACCAACGGCGACCTTAGTGCATCTGGTCCATCACTCCCATAATTTGATCGGTCGTCCTGTGATACGTCTTCCAAATCCATTTGGGTCGTGATGAGTTCCCGCAGTCCATCCCCACATAAATCAACCGAAGGCCCTGCTAAGGGTGCGTTTCGACACAGAAGCTTAATGAGGAATATCCACAGGTGGTGTGAGATTTTACCGTCGCTATTGATGTAGAACCGTGTCCCCGAGTCAGATGGGTAATGGGCAAACACAAGGCTCGAGGTGGTGAATAGACCGGCGTGCGAGGAAAGCTCTATGTGATCGAGACACGGGATCTCCCATGTTTCCTTCGATAGCGGAGGTCCGCGGACAATATCATTTACGACAAAGTTGACCGTATCATTGTCATTTGGGTCAAGGATGAAACCATATTGCACCAATAGCTGGGCATTAGATAGTTTTTCACCATAGGTATTGAACACTTCCTCGTACGGAAGGATTTCCGCATTGGACACCATTTCGTAGTATGTGCCGCAGTCTGCTTGTCCCCACTGCACGTCATCCGCTTGGTCGCGGTCCTCACTATCATGTTCACATTCCTGAAGGGAACCACATTCGGGACAAACATAGAAATCACTCTAGAAAATGACAAACGTCATTGATTACTGAGCCTGTTTGATCCTTACCTGTATATGGACGTGATTCTCAAGCTCATGGTTGAAACTGGGTTGAAATGCTCATGAGCACACAAGTGTAGATCATTACACCTGACTACTCACGCATCCGCAACAGGGGTCATCGCTAACCCGTGGTAGGTATCCAGCAGAAAGGCTCTTGATGAGACAAGTGAATAAGCCTTCCGGAAACCAGCCAACTCAGGCTCTTGTGTCAAGTGTTGGCGGACACGCGGTTCTTGTAGAACCGGTAACACAACTTCATGATAATAACGATCTATATTCTCCTATTCATGATATTGTATCAATCACAATATTCGAACATTCCCAAAGACACCAGCTCACCCGTAACGTTCTGCCGGCATCATCTTTTTCTTCCAACCGTTTCATGGCCTCCGTACCACGCAACCACATTAGGGGGTCATCAAGGTAAGGTTCAAGGATAGGTGTGGTCCTACTCGGTGGTGCTATAGAGTCACATCCCCAAAAAACAGGCAAGTCTACGGATGGGAGTGATTGCAGGTATCCAGACCACCGAGAGTGACCAGAGTAAAGACTAAAACGGATCTGCATCACAACTGGGATCTGGCATTGATATGGACACTCACATTTCTGAGTAAAGAGCGAAAGATAATCCGAGTTGCGCACCCAAACCGTGTAGCTCGAACGGTATGTGTCCCGAGAGAAAACAAGACTTGACAGAGAGGACGGCGTCCTTGGGTATTCGAACCACTATGAAACTCACATCAAGTTCAATTTAGAATTGAAAGCATGCGGTAGAAGCTGTGCCCACACGTGGTGTTCGGGGGAATAGACACGTCTCGGGAGACAACATGAATACCTCGGTTGTCGTCATAACAGATGCAGATTCGAGGGTCGATGAAAAAGCCATTTTGCGTGCACCATTTCGAGAGAGACTGAGAGGCCATCTTAGATGTGTACAAGGAGCATGAGGTCGCAGGTAGCGACCAGCGATGGAATGATAAATGACTCGGAGAACTGATCCAAGATGAAGTGTCCAAGATCGCATACAAGATCCACACTGGCTTGGCAAGGGACACAAAGCACTTGTATATACAAGCACAAACAAACGACTCCCACAATGCCTCGACAATCTACAGGCTGTATCAATCCCAATGCTGCCCGTGCTTGATCTTGTCCATAGAGGCGTCGTCCTCTCACTGGTCTCGCTATCTGCATATGGCCTGTACATTGGCTACGCATCCCATAGTGCTCGCATGGCGCGGGGAAGAGGTGAGCAACGTGTGCGACGAAAGTAGTTAAACTCCTGACCCCCTTAATGAAGAGGTAGGGATGCTACAATGACTGTCTATCGATATCAATGACTTAATGTCGTCAAAGTATGCTGCACGCCGTGAGGAGGCAACTAGGTTAGCCAAACAGGTTCGCCTGTTGGTCTATCGTCAACCCAACTCAGAAGCCAACATATGTTTCTTCGCAATACCCTTAGGAGGAATTAAACGAACAGACGCCGGCACAAGCCGCACAAAACGCTGTCAATAGAACAAGCTCATAGATATTCCGTTAGGTTTCCTTCCCCATGCGGATCCGACGCCGTCAGTATACCCAAACATCCTTATTGCACACTCTCACAACTCAGCTCACAGGGTGAACAACACGCTGCTCCGGTACTTGTGTACCTCCACCAAACTTCTCAAATTTAGACGCGTCTTACTCTTACCAGACGATACCCGAAAAAACAAAGAGCCTGATCACCATCTCCATTAGGTTACTAGCAATATGATATCTACACGCGACTATGACTACAACTGCGGGTAGAAATACAATCAGGTCCACAACAGGAGCAACATACTCATGCAGCGGGAAGAGAATCGAAGATATAAACGAATAAGCCGAATCGGAGGAGACTCTAAGTAACTGGACGAGAAGATCCAACTCAGCCAGGACGGTGGTATTTACCAATGACCGAGTCGGACGATGCTCCTGTCAAATCCGATTTCAGTCCACTTCTCGATGCCGGGGACGGGGCCCTCCCGCGGATCCAAACCAACAAAGCCAACGCGACTGTAGACGAGAGCAGCACCCAGATTGTCGTGGGCAACGAAGAGCGTCACTGTGACCTTGGTCTGAAGAAGGCTGCAACAAATCCATCTTCAGTACTGCATATGATTGACAAATCAAACCTATCACTCACAACTCGCAGACCTTCCGAACCAGTCGTTCAGCGCAACCGAGACGGCGCCAATCCGGGTTCGTATACACTTTAGTAATCGTAGCGTTCGTCTCACTGTTCCGTGTAAATGCCACGATTGATGCGATCTCACTATGGGAGCTACCCCTCTGTGCGATGCGATGTATCCAAACTTGGTGGTGGGTAACTAAAAATGTCGCCTCGCTGATGGCACCCTCTCGGGTAAGAAGGTATGGGTCCTAACATAAATCAATACCTCTGATTGAACAAGCGGGGTCATGCGAGAACGTACCGAATCGGAGGCAAAACCGAAGCAACATTCCGCGATCTGCAAGATGTCATCGTGGTTTGCAGGTCTGATCTCATAGGTAAGATCGGGTCGAAGAGGCACAGCACGAGCTCTAAGCGTCTGCGTTGTACAGACACTGAGCTTGGCGGCATAATACGGAGTCTTGTCGAGGTTCTGAACCCTTGTAATCCCTGTCCAACACCAAGCAAAAACTCTGGCAAGGAGGTCGGGACCGTAGACAGCGTATACCCGCTCGACTGGTACTCTTTGTCGAAGGGCCCTAACCATCCGCTCCATCCTTGGTTGGAGGAAGTTTTGTGTCAAGCGGTGGGTAGGAAGAGTGGTGAAAAAGAAGACGGGGTAGGAGTCCAGATATCCTTCGGTGACGGACAACACGAACTCGACAATTATTCCACCAGACACTGTGCCCGATGAGCAAACTACCCAAACCTGAGGACGAGGCGGACCTTCCTTCCGAGACTCGAACAAACGAGATTTCAAGAGGATAGGTAGAACGCAGTTGGCATTGGGCTCGTTGCTTTTCAAAGCGTCGAGAACAGACAACGGGACACGAAGAGCGGAACCATAGGCACGAACTGCGAAGTTGCTGGAGGACATGAAAGTAGCTGAAGTCAATCTGAATGAAACTTCTTGTTGGGGTGAAGCTCCAGCGGGACCCCCAAGGTTATATACTCTGCCCACCGAGTGAATAATGAACAACCAGATCATTGAATGGCATCCCAAAGATTAGAGCGGAGGATCTCGATCTCCGATTGGAGTGCAGAAATAGATAGAGTGGTTAATTCTAGTTGACGCAGTTCAATGCCTTCGTTATGCAAACCATGCAGCCTGTCGGCTTGGCTCAGGATAGCCACTCGCAATGGTAGGCGCCTGCAGCCAACGTGGAGAGATATCTCGTCGCTAACAGCATCCCACGGATAGTGACCACCCCGACCAAGAACGGTGACTTTCTGATTCAAATTATATCCCAGTCAGTATTTTCTCCCTTAGCCAAGGTACAGGATATAACTGTATAGTCTAGAGTGAGTGTCAAGCTAGGCGCGATCGCCGAGCCATTAGTCACCCCAGAGCCACTCATAGCTTTAACAAGGCCAGGTCACAATGAAGATACAGATTGCAAACAATTGCATATCCACAGAGCTATGCGACGAGAAATCCAGCAGATTCGTGAGGATCAAGTTGAAAGGCAGTAATCCCAATGATCAAGTCGCAGACTTATCACTCCATGTGGTCTCTAAACTGCGCCATCACTGCCGACTGCCCTCCGAGATTGTGTCTCCTCCTGTAATGACGTTTCCATCACGCATCAACTACCCAAACGAGATGGATCATCAGACCAAACGAGCTAGTGGAATTCGCAACAAAATCCTGTGGATATGCCTCGGAGAGGTCCTGTGCCACAGACGTCGCAATTGCATCTAAAATTTGTCTGCTTTCTTCTCCGGCGTGATGTACGCTCAGGTAGAGGAACCGCTTTGCTGTTGCAACAGCCCTCGTGCTATAACCGAATGGTCTTTTTTTTCAATCTTGTACATGGTAGTGCACAGGTCAGTCTCGTAATAGCCGCTCGGAGATGACTTCGACCTACGGGACTCTTAACCTTTTCTAAACACTCCCAACGATGCACGACTTCCAAGTCGTCAAGTGTTCTGGTTTCCGCTGTTCGTGACCTGGGGCCAATGAATGACAATCATGGAGTCGATTGAGTCCATTCCAGGCTGTGTAAAGTGTCAGGACCCTGAAGGGAAAAAAGATGCTTTGTAAATGGATTACCACACCACTACAGGAGCCAAAAATACCTTTTTGTTTACTGTGAACTCTAACTCCTTTTCGATTGGAACTAGAACGCGGTCTGAAGGTTCAGACACTAACTTCCATCACCCCCTGCTCAGTGCGCTTGGTCACTTGTTTCGGCGGATCCGCAACGATGTGCTATACAACAGTGCTAACTCTGCGAATCCGACTCGGCCTCACGTATGGACGACCTGCTAGGTCGCGACATCTGTCGAATTGGGAATGTTTTGTGGTGCTTGGTAGATCCGTGATCCCGTTCTAGCTCCAGGATCAAGAATATTTAGTTATACACAGGTATCCTGCCCATCCGCAAGGCGTTTCAGCATTCACCACGGGAGCCGACTCGGCACCTACAGTTTCCCCTCTATGGTACTTCCAAGAGATCGGCAAAACCCCCACACAAACGGCAATGTATTCTTCTCTATAAGGCCACTATAGAATGATCGTCGGCCACCGGGGCACTCCTCGCCATCCCGTTCCCGGTGCCATTGGTACTGAGCCTTCGTTTCGAGAGTAATTTCCTAAGTTCTCTCCCTTTACCGTTAATTGCAGAGTCAGATGCTTCCCGGGCCCGGAACGTTCGCACAGGTATGGCCTCGAGGGGGCGCGCTACTGGTACGCTGTGGTCGGATCACAACATTAGCCAGTGCTAGATGGGCGGCTTCACAGGCGCTTAATCATCCCTAGAAATGGTGCCTATCTTTCTGGATATCAACACGGTTTTTGGCATGAGGTCCCACCCAGATAGGTAGGAAAGACTTAAGTCTTCCTCCGACACCGGCACCTGAAGAAGTCCTCTACAGCGTCTAAGCCCATGCGACTGCCAGGATTGCAATGCTAATTACTTATATGCTGGTATCTATGAATTCGGACGTAGCAAAAACGATCTTTCCGGCAGTTGGGAATCACTTGAGTGCTCCTACGACAAAGCCTTTGTCGGAAGAAAATAACATCGATAAATCATTTATTCTGCTCGGTTTTACTGTGAGGCTACGGCTCCCCCGGACTCGCTCGGAGCTAAGTTTTCGCAGTCGCTTTGAAACTTAGCCGGGCCTCCGTCGATTAATGTTCCTTCGGGAGAATATGGTTCACGTTTTTCTTCGAACAGTCACCCGGGATGTAGTCTTTCACCTCAACTCCACAGATGTGAAGTGTATATCACGTACCGAGCGGGGCGAGAGGAGGTAGTTGTCCCTCTGAGTAGTACGTCGAATTACCTCCAACAGGCCGTGTTGTGCCAAATGGATGGGCGCTCCACGAACAGCTTACAGTAGACTGCCAATCAAGAGTCGATACTGCTCTCTGCGATCTACAGTGCCACCTAGACACTCTCAAAAATTGGCGTCGCTCTTCTGCAACAAGATAGTTCCTTCCGACAAACCTAGATTATAATTCATTGCAAACCTTCGATCTCTAAGAGCTTGCATTTCATCGAGAATCCATGTGGGACTGAGCACCACGGCGCTGGATGACCAACAAGCCGCGTCTCCCTCGGAATCTCACATTCGACATTCAACGATCAAGGCTCACTTGATACTTAATTTAACAAATAATGATCTCGACCATCGACGCTGGTCCTCGCGGAAGGAACCCTTGCTCGCGGAGCAGAAGAACGAACACTCGTGAAATTCTCCAATTGAGATGTCCCGGAGCCTTTAGAGCTCAGGAGTGACAAATTGGGCACCCACCTTCTGATTAATGGGCCGGAAGTCTCAGGCCGCGGGGCGAGAGGACCAAATATAGTGCTACAGGTCCTTCTTGTGCTCCTTCCGCTGCACACTTTTATTCTTTCGGGCAGGTTTATCACCCCTCTGGCTCCTTTTTCCAGAGACTGTGCCTCTGATGCCATTGTCAGTGCCTACCCGGATGAGCCAGACAGTGCTGGCATCTAACATCCTCCCCACTCAGAGGGAGCCTGTTTAGCCGGTCACGATTCAACCTAATCATTCTCCGACACGTGAAGGATGCTCAGTAGTACTTCTCGCTTCTGAAGATAAACGCGGAGATCACTCCTGGTAGCGATCACGTTGGAGAGACATACGGGACCCCAGTCGTTCCCATAACATTCCACAAGACCTCTGTCTCAAAAGTTGCTCGCCAGAGTGGATCCGATCTCGCTATGTACACGGGAAAGACTCACTTCGAGATGATCGCATCGAAGGTTTTCTGGATAATGTCAACATTTCATTGTTTGAAGTTTATCTGGTTCCAAGTGGGGTTACCAAGATAGCATTATATGAATGACCCTTGGCTTGCAGAAGCGCACAACACAACAGGTTTCCCAGTTTCAATAATACCATCAATCTGAGGTCGGAAAAGAACTTGCTATAATTCTCCAGCCGTTGTTCTCGAAAAGTAAGAATCCCCGAGCATTGCTTAAACACTCGGCGCTCAGTAATTATTTAGTCAACAACTGATCCGTATAGGTTTAGACACCATGTGATAGTCGACGTTCAACATCAGTCCACCAGCATCCATACGGTTAAAGCAATTCCCATCAAGCCCAACGACTTGTTCCAACCACCTCCTAACGGATATTTCAAGCAGCCCAATCAATCATCAGTCCCGATATACTCCAATTATCGCTCGAGCTAGGTATATCCCCCGTACTGTTTCGCAACTCATCAGGGAGCAAAGAAATTATTCGCCACGGACGCCGTGGATGGCAATCAGTGTAGTGTTTGTCGCAGATATCGGATCAGTACGGCAAGATATGCTCATAACGCTGAGTTCATTGATTTTCACCGGGATCATTGTGGTATCTGTCACAAATAATAATTATAGTTTACAAATAGAACAGACATTGTTTGAAGAGAGGTAGAGTTTCGAAACATCAGGTTTCTCTTACCATGCACGTGGTCAAAGGGTGCATCTCAGCCAAAGTACACTGTGTTCCTAACTGCGCTAACGAGACTTAAGGCACGTATGTTTTACTGGACATGGAACCGAAAGTCCATTTCCATCTCGAAAGAAGTGGTTGAGCTTTTAAGGGACATTCACCAGCTCAGCAAGGAGTTCAAGTTTATATGAAGCCGTGCCCTTGGAAGGGTCAACAACTGTTCATCGTAAGAACTCAATCAAAAGGCATGCATGTATCAACTATGTTACAGAGCGAAGGAGTATAACAGCAAAATAAAAAGGTTGAATGCATCGTGCAGACTTGAGAGACTAACAAGCACATAGAATGTCTGTGGCTCTCAAACACCCATTAACAACCCAATTCAATGCGAGGACTGTGTAACATTGTTATAGATGAGCAAATTAACGGTCTCAGGAGGGAGATCCGAAAGCATTCCCTTGCTCGCCAGAGCTAAAAGGGCTTTCTTCAGCTGAGCGGGCGTCAGGGTCTTGGGCTTCTCCGGAATGGGAGCAATCTTGTCCATGAATTCGGGTGCAGGCAGGAAAGAGCTGATCCAGCGAGGTAAAGCAGCATGAGCAATCGCATAAATGCTGTAGCGGCTGAAAGGGGTCTGGGGGGTATCGAGGGTCAATGAGATGAGGTGGTCATCCTTGTCGAATTGGGGGTCAAACTCTGGCGAGGGGTAAAGGGAGAGGAAGTATGCAAGGAGGCCGGCAGTGTGGGGAGACGCCATGGAAGTGCCGGAAAGGGTGGCAGTGGCCGTCTTACCACCCTTGTAAGTGGAGAGGATGTTCAAACCGGGAGCAAAGACATCAACACAGGGGCCATAGTTGGAGAAATAAGCGCGTTCATCACCAAGAGTCGAAGCGCCCACGGTAACTGCTTTCTCCGCAGCGGCAGGAGAGTAGCTGCAGGCATCCCGATTGTCATTACCGGCAGCGACTGCGAAGTGAAGACCGGTATCGACGGCGCGGTTAACGGCATCATCGAGAGCCTGGGATTTACCACCGCCGAGACTCATGTTGGCGACGGAACCCTTGTGCTTGGTCTTGCCTGTCTCAGCCAACTCCTTGGCAGCGGCAGCAGCTTTGGCGTTGGCCTGTTTGGCAGCCCACACGACACCACCGACAACATCGGACATAGTCCCACTGCCATTTGTCCCGAGGACCTTAACAGCGTAGACGTTCGCCTTCTTAGCGACACCATATTTGCGAGACGCAATGGTGCCAGCGCAATGGGAACCGTGGCCATTTCCATCAATGTCTTCATCGCCCTGAGGAACCGTCGTGCCCCAGTGAGCACGGCCCTCGAATTCGTCGTGGTCCACGTTGATGCCGGTGTCGATGACATAGACGTCGACACCATCACCACCCTCATCATTATACTCGTACTTGGTAAAAGTCGAGAATGTGAGTTTAGAACGGTGGCTTATACGCGCCAATCCCTATTCGAAGAGGACAAGATAGGGAGGCCACGTCAGACAAGGTTGTGAATATTGATAGGATGATTATGACTCACCCAGGGTGCGGCTCGTTGTGTGGTGTGCTTCATTGTGCGGACAATCTGGTCCTTCTCGATATACGCAACCTCAGGCATAGTGCGGAGCTTATCAACAACGTTCCGCGTGAAACGGCCGGCATAGCCATTCAGGTGTCCGTCATAGACTTGTCGAACGCCAGCGAAATCGTCAACGAGCGGGTTCTCTGAGTGGGCATCCTGGAGGAAGTTCATATGGTTCTGAATCAGATGGAGGGGGATGTCATCTTTGAAGACAACGATGTACGAGTTGTTGACGGTGCCATGGGGATGGTGCTCCTCAATGAGGGGGGCTAGTGCGAGGGTGGAACGAGCGGGAATGTCATGCTGTGGAGTAGTGAGGGGAGTGGCGAGGGCGGTAGAGATCAGGAGGAGAGAAACGACGAGGCGAGTCATGGTGGTAAGAGTCCAACCAGACGATACGAGTCTGAGTTGGGCGACTGCAGCCCTGATAATGCGCCCGTGCTATTGATCCTTATTTGGTCAGTGCTTGCCGTTGCTTGACCCGCAGAAGCCTCCCGCATTCGGAGTTCCTGCCGACTGTGATCCCCGCATCCCCATCCCCCTTAGTGAGGCTACCGCCCAGTTGAGTAGACAGTAAAAGATAACGGCCTCATACTTATGCTCTGCCACAGAACACTTTACCATGAACTGGCAAGGTGCCTATAAGGTAGTGATTCGGGCCAAAACGGGGTTACCCTGTTCCGCTCCGGTACCGTAACTCCCCCAAATTTATCATCCTTGACCGGTATCCCTCGTTTCGCAGGTCCAGTTGCCCCAGTTAGGCAGCTTGCTGGCTTGTTGCATGGCACCACCAGGTAGAGATCACAGCGAACATCACTACAATGTGATGGCCCATCTAAGCTCAACTTTCAGGTAGTGTACCGCGTCCTAGTTTGAGAATACTGCATCGGAGCTAGAGCGAAAATTACGACATTGAGGCCGTCGAAAATTGTGCTTAGGCTACATTTCCTTTAGGATGGTCGAGAACCAGGGCCATAAACTCGAAAGAATGTAGGTAGGTCACGCTTACCTCACCACGATATTATCGTTGGGGTTTCCTTCCGTCTACTTTCCGAATGGATCCCAACATGCTTGCAAGTCTCAATGAGCTTCGAACCCGGCAATGAGCAGCAAGATGGCAGTGGCAAAGTTGCTATATGTAACCCATCCTCATTTTTCACTCCATTGATCTAGAGTAGTTCCCCACAAATTAATCTACAGCGTAATGTCGATACCTAGAACATTATATAAAGCCACCAATGCATCAATAGTACCGCAGTCTGTGTCGACATTCGAACTCGAGGTGAACGTTGCACCGCCCGGATTTGCAGAATTACCAAGAAGCACCGTATCATTCCCTCCATCATTGACTCTTGGCCACGCAAACGGTGCGTTTCTGAGCCCGTTTGTAGGGTCCCTAGCAAACGTAACCCACGCAGTTTGCATGAACTGGGAGAGTACAATTTCAGCTGCAGTGGGTCCGGCAGATGCAGTGCTCGCATTGTAGGTCCCAAACACGATCGGAATATCAGAAGCGTGATAAGCTCGAAGGTCTGGACGTTGGGAAATGTCCGGGAAGACACCTAAAAAGTCGGATGCATCAATAGTTTATTAGATGGAAGGACTCATCCAGGAAGGCAAGGCACTGACCTTGGTACTGGTATCGCCAGGTAGGGACACCCGCTCGTGAACGATCTGATGCCGCCGTACTCGCTGGACAAGTAAATATCACCTAAGACAAAAAAAAATCATTACACGGGATTTCCAACATGGAATGCAGAACTACCTTTGTTACAATGTCAGAAACGGTTTGGGTCACTCCAGGAACAACAATTCCAGTAGTCAAGAGTTCTTCTTCAACTACGAATATATCTCCTTCTTGGGCAGTCGTACCTCCGAGCATCGGCACACGAAGGAAGTTGCCAGCAGCAGCACGCTGGCGAGCATCCGAAAAGATTGTGATGTCTTTGTCCGCAGCATTAAATCTCATACCCTCCACGGAGAAAGGACTTACCGTCTACAATAGGAGCAAATGTAGCTCCCGAATCAATCGTGGCCTGTTCGAGAGTACGTGCATCAACCGCCCGCATACACGCCAACTGCTCAGGCGTTGCCGCTAGACATAATCAACACTGTAAGTAACCATCTTCCAAAAAATAACCTGATGAAAAAACGAACAAGATCCACAGCCAACGGTATTGGCAATCTGGTTCCAAGCATCGGTGTCCGCGTCGTCCACGCCGATCCGAGCAATTGGTATCGAGGTAACAAGATCCAATCTATCTCAGCCGGCGGGTGATAAGTCTAGGTCTATTGAAACATGTTTAAAAGCAAAATAGACTCACGTTCCCGACTGAGTGATGATACCTGGTAGGCAGTGCCCTCATACATTGAGATCACTCCCAGAGTAATTAAGTCCAAAATTGGCGCACCTTTAACTATAGTGTCCGAGGGATGCGAATAGGCGTAGGCATCAACGGCTACGCTTCCAGCACTCTGTCCAAAGATAGTGATCCTTTCGGGATCACCGCCAAAAGCAGCGATATTCGAGTGCACCCAACGAATAGCAGCTTCGACGTCCAACAAGCCAAAATTTTGGGTTTGGGTCGACGAAACAAGTTGCGGAGCGTTGGGTTGGCCAAAAATGTTGGTTCGGTAATTAATCGTGACGATAGTAATATCGTCATGGTCACGAACGAAGTTAGTTCCGTCATACGCAGCGAAATCACTCTGTCAAATCAACCATTGTGATTAGTGTTAATCATTTAATGATACCCAGAATAGACTCACAGTCCCCCATTGGAACGATCCACCATAGATCCACAAGAGCACAGCGGTTCCCTGCTTTCTCCCAATGCTCGGTGCCCAAACGTTCAGATTCAAACAATTATCTGATTCAGGTACGGGTGTCGTACCCGCTCCAGAGAGGGTTAAAAACTCTCTAGCTGAGCTACCAAGATTCTGAGGACACGAGTCCCCAAATTGCGTCGCGTTCAAAGGTGTGCTCCGCATGGGGGGACTCGCTGGAGGTTGCCAACGCCCTGCCGTCGCATAAGGTATACCAAGGAATCGGCGAACCGTAGGAAGTGCGAGTGATCCAACAACAGGTCCTTGTTGGGTTTGAACGGTCAGGCCGTTGGCGTCCTGTGCATTGGCGAATGCGAGTATGACACCGGCGGCGGCGAGGAAGGATATGAAACGAGCCATCGGAGAGGGACTCCCATCAAACGTCGAAGGAACGGGGTCTATGTGAAGGCAGGGAGGAACCTTTTAATCCTTTCCGAGGATTCATGACCGCGAGAAAAGCAGAGTGACCTAGAAGGTGATTGGCAGACGACATCATAAGCATGGATAGTCAGCTTCGGAAGCAGCAGTTCGATGCATGGATAGTCAGCTTCGGAAGCAGCAGTTCGATGCATGGATAGTCAGCTTCGGAAGCAGCAGTTCGATGCATGGGCTAGTACTTCTGAAGGGTGATGATCTGCAGCATCGACTTTCTTCTGAGTATGTAACTCCCTCTCCCCCAGTCGCAATTAGAAAAATAAGGCCTCATGAAAGGATAGAGAATTTGTTGTCCTTGGGACAACTACAGTATCGGCGGGATTTTTCTGCGAAATGGGGTATCAACACTTCGTTGATAACAGGTTTTTCTGGGAATTTGTTCACATGGTGAGCTCTGAGCAACACATGTTGGCGCATCATTTGTAAGGTCCACGGCGCAGGTTTGGACAGAGATAATCGAGACTTGAGGTCATGTGGAACAAACATCACACGATATCACGTTGGCGCTCAGCGACTCCTAATACGCCGCCAGTCTTGTTCAACATCCGTAGTCCAGCCCTTCCGAACCAGTTCTATCCAGAAACTTGGGTACGTTTCGTTACGAACCTCTGATCTCAGTCCTGGAGTGCTTTGCCACTACCTGGCGCTTGAAGTGCCGAGACCACAAGGTAGAGGCATCCTAAAAACAGAATTTGACAAACATTGCCTTAGATTTCACATGCATGTTATATGATCCGGGGTTATAACAAGAATAACTGCGCAATGGGGAGATGATGCGCTGTGAAAGGAACCACTATGCTGTGACTCAAGCCTGGCGCGGTCTACTGTGCGATTTCCCGTGATTTCCGTGATTTTGCTTGTGTTTTTGATATATCCTCTGATGCCTTTAGTCTAGGGAAGCCATCACTTTCAAGAACATTTTCATCAATCACCGCCTCCTCCATTTGTCTCATTATTCCTGGGCTGTGGCCACATTTTGCCCTGTCATCACCACTACTAGGACTTGCGACGACTCGCTACCAGCTATACGAGGCTGTCGGATCGTTGCGTCTGGCGGATCTTATTCATCTTTGATAACAGGCGAGGATACAAATCGTTCTGGAACCACTTCTACAAGATCAATTTTCCATACTCCACTGTATTCATGTAATCAAGTTTTGTCTCGACGATTTGGACTGTACAAACAACCCAGACAAACCTTTCTAATGATATCGCCTCCAAGATTGTTCCGACTTCAAAGCCCATTAACCACCTCTACCCCACTAAGGGGATACTAGGATGCAGTTGCCCACATCCTTTTCGCTGGGACCGGACTCGTCGTTGCCGAGTTGAGTGTGGTTCAACATTGGTTGCAACGCCTTCCTTGCTCAATCTATTGTATCACCGCGGGTTTATCAAAGTCTCTCTGTCTCCCTGGTGCTTTCTCTTCCGTTCTTCGCGCGATTCTGGACGAACTAAACATGTGGTTTAGGGCTGCTTGGGTATAGATATCAATATTCGTCTCAGCACCCTCCAGCTTGAAATAGGCTATACATGTCTTCACACCGTCTTCCATGGAAGGAGATTCATTCGCCAGATCATCGAGAGCATATGTGAGCTATCAATTCATACCTGCCTAGTCACACGACTCATCCTTGAAATACCTTGAACCCGGCGACCGGCGAGCAATATCTGAACCAAGTAGATCTCGGTAATTGGATATCTATTTCACCCTCCCCAGGTTCCGTAGATATGCGGCAATAATCATCTGCTCCACCCTACAAGATCATTCAGCACTACCACCTGGTCCAAATCCCACTAGGTTACGTACCTTCCCTTCACTAGAAAAGTGACTCCCTGATTAAGAAAACCTTTCACAATCTGCATTTCCAGGCCTTGATATAACCCTAAAACTCCCGGCTTTGAAGTTCGTTTGCTCGCTGATGCTTTGATGTTCTCGCGCTTGACGCGGGACGTGGAGTATTTGCCTTCGTACGCGTCGACAAGCGCTTCTGTCAGAGAAATCGTCGAAGAGTGCTGTAGTCGCGTCTTCGCCAGCATAATCGGATATAGCAGTACCACAGCTGTCACATCTCAATCACCACCTGTGTCGGAAATACCAACGATGAGCCTACCGATGGAATTGGAGACAGCAGCCCCTATGAAGGCCTCCCTTGGTTTGGGATTAACGGGGTTTTCCTTCGTGGATGGAATCCCCTTGAACAGCGGACTGCTCGGATGTCTATACAGGAAAGTGAGCATTCTTCGGAAGAATTGGTAGACAGTCAGAGTGATTGATGGATTCAAGGATAGGATTGTGGCGGTCTTGAAGCCTGTCGAAAGAACAGTAGAGTTAGCCAGCTGCTGAAGAGAACGTTGCTGGTTATTTCACCTCGCCAAAAGCCAACCAATCCTTGTTCCTCATAAATTTGTTTGACTGCACCAATGGCGCCCGTTGATGCGGATACATCCGGGTTTCCCTCTTCTTCGTCTCCCCGTTCTGTCTGAAGCCGTAGGGTGATAATGTTGAGAGGCGTTGAGATGGCACGGGAGGCCACTCCTGCCACGAAGCCAAGAAGCAGTTCTTCAGTCATTCCGGGTTTGTGTGGGCGTAACGGTTTGGCAGGAGATCCCTCTTTAAGCATATCAGGGGAAAGAAGACGTCGCGTTGACAAAGAGCGGAGCCATGAGTAGAAGTAAAAGTAGAAGAAACTTTGAACTCGTAGTAAGTGCTGTCTGTTCTGGGTCCAGATAATGCAATTGAAACTTACTTGGAGAGCAGCTTCGCAACTATATCCACTGGCAGACCATCATGCAGTGCTGCAATGCCATACTTTCGAATAATATGGTGCAGCACTCGAACACCACCTGCAAGTCCCTTCGACTTTGACCTATCATTTGATTCAAGCTGAAGCCTCGTTGTGACGGGTTCAAGCGGGTATGTCAGGACTCCAGCAGCCGCACTTCCAATTGCACCAGAGACCGCCTGGACTAAAGGTGGCAGCGTACTGGCCATGTCCGGGTTCACGTTGGGAGTGATGAGTGCGATCGTGTACAGTACTATAATGACGTTGAGAATGCCTGTGATGATGTCATATAGGAGGGAAATCCCAGGCTCCTCATCAACGACGAGCGTGACTGGATTTTGGGAAGTTGACAAGTTGGAGGGACTGGTACTGGGCAATGATACAAGGGCCGTTGGTCAAACCATAGCCTACCTCGAGTTGCCTGTTATCTGCCAAGGTTTATGCCAGACGCCTGGGAACAATCTCGAATGAACAAGTCAACGGCCAAATATAATACCCCTCAAAGTGAAAGCAAAGAGTAAGCGGCAGGCTTCCATGACGCTCTCTGCACACTCGGGCCTGCACCCCGAGTGGCCCCAGATCTGGTTCTTTTGTTACCGCAAGAATCCACGAACAGGATGTCTTCGGATTTTTGATGAATGATGCTTTGCGAACTAGCCTCACTACAACTCAGTGTCTATAGGTTAATGTTAACCTGGTTGCAGCCGGTGGAGAGGTTTCCACCCTGTTAGTTTGCTCAGCAGACAGATAAGTGGCAACGGGTGAGAGGGGCAACTGACAACGTAGTAGTCGGTGCAGCACACGGGCTGTGTAGAGGTTCCTGGTTAATACTGTCAACTATATGCGCACTTATAACGTTCCCAGGAAATCCTATTTGCAGCAACGACAGAATGGGGAGCGCAAGCCACCGGTTTGAGGACTGAGAATCAGTTGATGAAACCGAAGGAAACTCGGCTCACAGCCAATGGGGGTATCGGTGGCGCCGGGGATAGCGCCGACATTAATGGGGTCCAAGGAGGCTCAGTCCACCTAGTATTTGGGCTACACCCGTTGCATTAACCTGATTCACAGGTAAGATAGCTTTCATAAGACGATGGGATCTGCAGCTCACGCTCTGCACACTGGAGCACCATTGTGGGACTCCAGTGTTGCATTGGTCATCTGGACGAGGGATAATGGCAGTGGTACAAGCCACCGCAGAAATAGCGAGGACAAAAGCAAAGCAGAGTGCAGGTTCGTTCGTATGAATAATGCTGGATGCAAACCGCTGATAGTACCGACCTCTCATCTACTCTCTCCAGTGGTCCAACCTACGAGTCTCACCCTGTGAGAAGTGGAAGTTGACCGTGTGGGTGAGCTTCGGCTTCCCTACGACCTCGACAGTCATGTCTTGGAACTATGCTAGTACAACAACCCCAACCCCCGTTCCTATCCGAGATCCTGTATCTTTCTGGCGCAGGTGAACTCCGAGTAGTTGAGAGAGCCCAAGGTTCCAAGTCTGGCCTATTATGAAGTTTACGTCATATTATTTGTTACCCCATCCGATTGGGAGCCACTCTCATATTGTCCGAGTCGTGGCCCTTCGAGGCTTTGATGGTTTTGATTTTGAAATTGTTTGCCCTTCTAAATGCGGCAACCAGTGTTCGTAAGTCCCCTTAAAATCGACCTCTTCTTTCTTGAATAACTCTCCGAGCAGTCCTACCGCACGCGTATCTGTGCTGATCAAGATGCGACATTCTGTTATTATGATCATGACCTGTCATTCAGGACAAGTAGCTTGTTCGTGAGCTATATGACCCTGTTCGCTACTTAATCGGGCTGATCAGCGGGACTTCTAGCTACAGGAAATGGAGAAACTCCTTCACCAAAAGTACGTATCATGCGAATAAGAGGACAGGCGAGTGCCCATGTATCCCTGAGCTCCAGCTGCCGTCACTACGACAATTCTGTCTCTCTATTTGGGCTCGTAAAATTGCCGAAATCTGGCGTAGCGGACGATTCGAGAAGGACCTTGCTTTTTACTCATCAGCAAACGTCTTCACTATAGTATATTGTCCATTGGGCTGGCTTCAATATGACCCTCCGCCTTTTCAGCTAGGGGCGGTTCGTTAACGGAAATAGCAAAGACTTTGTAGGGATGTTAAGTGGGGATTTGTCACTCTGATCCTCGGGTTGAACATGCTCGCCTTGCAATCCCCTATAAACATATGTAACAATTGAGCCTGTAGAAATTCTCTTAGGAAGTGGGACTCTAGATCAGAGAAACAAATAGTTCCTCGTATCAGTGATGCGGCAGTAAACCGGAACCAGTGCATTGGCATCCAGGACCGTCACCCATTCTGCTTCTTTATTCAGATGTGTAACGACAGCTTTCTGACAATCAATGCTTGTGAAACACATACCGTAAGCCCGTAAGCCACTCGTGTCACCGCATGTTAAGTGCCTTAATCGAAGCGACTGGTGAGCGATAAGGGTGACCCGCAATCATTGATGGGTGAAAACGATGTCGCATGTAATTTCATTAAGCTCACTGCACCCAGCAAATGAGAAGACGAGAAAAACCTCTTGAATTCAGTGCCGGAAATAAGCGAGCCTGAAAAAGACGTTTCATCGAAGCATTTGTGATCGCGTTACGGGATGCCACAAGGCCGACTCCTGGAAATCAAGACTCGAGGAGGTGAAATCACATCATGTGCAATTATGCGCATGTCTAGGGAATTTATGGGTGCTGTATGCCAAGCAAAAAAAGACCTCGCACGGGTAGAAAACCTCCCAGTAGCATAGAAAAAAAGTCAGACTCGAATTACCGATTCACAGTCTCCACAGAGCATCGTACACCTTCTGCTGCTTTCACTCTCGCTCTCCCTGCCATTGCTTCCGCAAGTGCTATCCCTCGTGATGGTGGTAGCCGCAATACCGGCCCGATCTAGTGCCGTAGCACAGTTCAATCTGTAGGTTTTTATATCTAAAGAAATCTCTGCTCATCTAACACAATCCGAATATCTAGGCGAGCGACCCCAGTACCAACGTTTTGGCTGGTCTCCTTGGTATTGTTCTCGGTCCTATAACTGGTCTTATTGGAAGTAGGTGATGCCACTCATGTTTTAAGCTGGTGCTCAGGAAGGCACAGTCAACTGTGATCCTATTTCGGTCCTCGGTATTGGCGGCAACTCCTGCTCCACTCAGCCTGTCTGCTGCACCAATAACCAATTTGCAAGTACTTCTTTCAACCATAGGTATGATTGATACTTACGGGGGACCGGTCCTATTAGAGTGGCCTCATCAATTTGGGTTGCGCTCCTATCAACATTAACCTCTGAGAGTGGTAGTCTTATGACCATTCCTTGGTCACTGCGTTATGTCGGGCGGCACGCCCAGTAACAAGGATGATCAAGAGCTTCGATGGCTTGTATCGAACAGTTCTTTAGCGAAATCAGAAAATGATATATTATACGTGACTGGTTATCCGGGTTTACATGATTATGTGTGAGAGCCTGTCCATTGTGACCGAGACTGAGAAGTTGAGTTAGGTAGCCCACTAAGCTTGGTCATGATTATTGCGACTCTGCGATCCGTTGTGTTCCAGTCCAGGTAACTGGTCTCTAGCACCAGTGACTCCAACTAGATACAGACCCCGGAATACGTGGTTGGTGTCAGGGACAATGCACTCATACAGCTGTCAAGCCTTCGTTTGACTGTTCACCCATATCGAATGGTAGGTATTTTCTGGCCTCCTTTGGAAAATCTGTGGAGTACGTCGAAGCCATTCTGGAGTACAGTAGTTACGCGGAGCCGCCTTGTCTCCACTTGAAAGTTGTGTGAGCTTGACGGAAAAGAACACAGAAAATCGCAGCTACAAAGTCGCAATGACGATAAGCTCCATGGATCTATATACCGCTAAGTACCAGCAATCTGGTGTCGGGATGCAGCATATGAACTATGTAATGCAGAAAGCTGCCGCAGGACTATGTCAAGCTGGTAGGTACATTAATCAAGAAGTTCTTAACTAGACGCAGCAACATGTTTTTGCCATGAGTTCTTCTATTAAGGTCCCTCCCTGATCGAAGCCTCCAGCCTTGACAGCGTCCCTGACAGAGTTGTCTATGGTAGGTAGAGAAGCACCCACGACGGCGAAAAATGGGCGATGTAAGTGCAAGATGTGCACATGCACTCCATGACATGACGAAGGAATGACGGAACGGAGTCGATTAGAGCTTTGTGCCCCGGTTCTACAAAAGATTATTGGATGCCACAAACCCGGAGGCTTTTGGTAATCAGATTTTACCATGTAAGTGCGTTGCGGAATGAAAACAGGCTGAAAAAATGACAGTCTTCTATCGAATGATCGAATGAATCATGAGAAATGCGAGAGGTGGGAGGACATGGTCCCGCCGCGCTATAAAAGCAAGCAGAGGACGAATAAAAAAAGCCAGACTCGAGTTGGCAATCTTAAGTCTTCAAGACATTTCTATAATATGCGCTTCTCTGCTGCCTTCACCCTCGCTCTTCCCGGTGTCGTTCTTGCCACCGCCATTCCTCGTGGCAGTGGCGAATGTAACACCGGCTCACTCCAGTGCTGCAATAGTGTTCAATCGGCACGTCTTGTATGCTTGGGACATGTCCTTGTTCACTGAAATCGTGGGCATTATTCAGGCTAATAGCCCCAACGCTTCCACCCTACTTGGTCTTCTTGGAATATCCCTCGGCTCCATCACTGGTCTCGTTGGCTGTGAGTGGCCGCTTCGCCTTGGTCCTTCGGGCTAGCTTATAATGGCATCCAGTAACTTGCACCCCTATTTCTGTCATTGGGACTGGAGGAAACTCCTGGTAACTTGTTCCATTCCCTTGGAGGAATACATCCACTCACAGTAAATAGCTCTGCCCAACCGGTCTGCTGTACCGACAACAGCTTCGTACGTGTTGTGCTTTCAATGGAGTATAGAAAAAATTGCTCACAAATTCTTAAGAATGGTCTCATCGCCTTGGGCTGCACCCCTGTCAACCTTAACGTTTAGGTGACAATAAATTTTGTGCTATTTTGCTCTTGTAGTTTGCGGACATTGACAAATATAAATTGATCGTATTCGAGTGTGTGTTTGTCCTTATTTGAACCAAAGGGACCGAATGTTCCGACTGATGGACCTCGGATCTCAATATTTATTTCACATGAGCCAGGGATCGGACCTCCCGTCTCATCCACCGTTTTACCTATCCTTTACTTTTCTTGCTGCAATGTCTGTTACACACGGAATTCGTACTCTTGGTGTTCTTGGCGCTGGTCAGATGGGAACTGGCATTGCGCTAGTGTCGGCACTCCGCGCCAAGGTACCTGTACTGGTTCACGACAAGTCCCCTGAACAAGTCAAGAAGGGGCTTTCCCTGGTGGACAAGCTCTTGGCAAAAGATGTATCAAAGGGCAAATTGACTTCTGAAGATGCGAAGGACGCGAGAGATCGCATCACTGTTGTTAATGACTTGAAGGGTTTACGCGATGTGGACATGGTTGTTGAGGTCAGAGAACCGTTCCGGAGTAGTTGGCCAGGTGCTCACGACTGACGGGAAGTTAGGCCGTCTCAGAGTCTCTTCCTCTAAAGCAAAAGATCTTTGCGTCATTCGCAGCTGAGCTGAGGCCCGAGGCACTTCTAGCCACCAACACTAGCTCGATTAGCATTACGAAGATTGCTGCGGCTGCCATCCCGGAAGGCGTCAGTGCTGCCAGCGAGGAAGGTCAAAGGATTGCCAGCCGTGTTGTTGGTGAGAAGCGCAATCTTTCGAATAGTTCTATGTTTACCAGTGCTTTCCAAGGTTTACATTTCTTTAACCCTGTTCCAGTCATGGTGCGGATTGTGAAAATGGTTCCGATTGCGTTCCTAAGGGAAGCCTAGAAACTAGTAGAACTTATCTCTGCTCTCCAAACATCCGAAGAGACCCTCAACCGCGCTCGGGTGTTCGCCGTTGCGTGCGGCAAAGGTACGCAGTTTGCTGGTTTGAATGCGGTTATGGATTATGCAATGTGTTTAGAGGTCACCACTTCAAAGGATGTTCCAGGCTTCGTCTCCAACGCGTTGCTGATGCCCTTCATCAACGAGGTGTGTCATGAATACATTTCACCTCGAATTTCTTCTCATAGCATAACAGGCAATCATGCACCTTGAAAAGGTTGGGTCTATTCTTCATCGATTGCACACTGTTGTGCGATTAGACTATCTCTTTAGGGAATTGCAACACGCGAGGATATTGACACAACTCTCAAACTCGGCATGAACCATCCAATGGGTCCACTTCAGCTTGGTATGTCAATGTCCCCAAACTGACAAGGACTCGGCTAATATATCTAATGTTGACAGCGGACTTGTATGTTCCTTGTGTTTCGTCCTGATATACTTACTAAATCCTTCTCTTAGTATTGGACTTGACACCTGCCTCGCAATCCAAAAAACGCTGTATGAGGGAACGGGCGACTCTAAATACCGCCCCAGCGTACTTTTAGAGCGTATGGTAGATGCTCAGTGGTATGGCAGGAAAAACGGCAAAGGCTTCTACGATTACGATAACTAGGGCCGATGAACTGCCTATACATTCTTTATTGGCATGCCACGTTTTATCATGGACAGTACCGACTTTTAGGGGGTTACAGGTACTCGACAAAACCCCAAGAATGCGGCACAATCGTAAATCGTAACTTGATGAAGTAGACTTTCCCGCGTTCCTGGAAAGCATTTGTTGAGTTCCTGATACCTGCATCAGGTCTACCTTCGGCGCATCCACGCTCTTTCTGAGGAAACCTTAAACCCGGTAAGCCTTCACCTCGACTAACGGGAACCTCTTGTCAACCCCGTCAATGCGCGGAATTCAGGATAATGCGCAAGCGAGGGGTTTTGTCGCTTACGAACCCGTCCTGAAAAAGACTAGTGCTTGCTCAGTCCTTTTCTGACGAAACGATGTGGGTCACCATGTATCTGCAAGAGCCCATCATTGTCTGTCTCACAAGTCAGCCAGATCGAAGCACTCTTCCTCTGAACCATAGCCGATTCCTGGACCTCTCATTTGATAATTGACGAACGCCACCAAATGTCGGGTGCACGCTGTTTCGCACGGAATACCCTTCCCAGTCCATTGACGGGAGGTGGTCAACGCTTTGCTTCCGACCTTCGTGACATGGGAATCTCCCAACAGTATTCTGGCATGTCCGCGCATTCGCTCTCATGCAGTGGCCCGGAGCACCTCCTATTCCACTATGTTGCCGTAAAATAACTGAATGGTTTAGTGGCCCCCTGTTTATCTGACATGAAGTTATGTGGACAGACCCACGCCTCGCCCCGTGGAGATCTGTTCTACGTTCAAGCCCCGAGGTTCTGACCGTGCGACGCACCAGGTCCAAGAAAACACCGGTAGATGTGGAAACATCGAAACGGGAGCATATAAAACGAGGAACCCCAATCCACGACTAGAACCTTGCTAAGTGTTTAAAGCTACTTCGGCTTGTCTCGTACCGCTTCCTACATTCCGCTTCTTCCTCTTTGCTCTCCCCCTGTTCGCTGCTGCGGCTCCCGTTGTTCCACGGGATGATCCCAGTGGCAATTGCAACACCAGTGATGTCCAATGCTGCAATTCCCTTCAGAGCATAAGCCACATAGTGATGATACGCCCGACCAAAGCCCCTGCAACAGGTCAGTGACCCAACCACTTCCCAATTGCTTGGTCTCTTGGGTATTGTTTTGGGCCCCATCACCGGTCTCGTGGGCCGGAGGTTCAGCTTATCTTCTGAGTTCACCCTCCAACGGCTGAGAACGTTATCCCTAGTGACCTACACTCCTATCTCTATCCTTGGTATTGGCGGCACTTCCTGTTCTCCCCGGTCTCTGCAGTAACAATAGTTTTGTAAGCATAGCCTCTCAATCACTCGACATTGATTGGACTCTAAGATTCATCGCTTCTCGTATGGCTGGCCTATGGCCTTAGGTTGCAAACCCATCAATATCAACCTGTATCAGAACCACCCTTGCTCTCAGCTAGGAACAGATTGGTCTAACGGAATCTCATCCTCTGGGTCAGCGTGTTATCCCCAATCGAGTTTCATATAGTATCAATTGACTCGACTTGAAATTCCCAAACTACATAGCGTAGTATTAATACTGATACCAGAGGTTTTCACCACAAGCGCAGGAGCCAAATAATGGTCTATTCAATACGCGACAAGTGTACAGCGAGCTTCTATCAAACCCTCCAATAGGGTTACTCAAGACTTGCATGTGAGGTCAGAAATTGAACGAATGACGAGTCGCATGACAGCCACTCACAAAACCGGGGATAAAGCGAAATCGTGTTCAATATTCAAATTGAGTCTTCGATGATGAGAGAACGATCAGTACCCAATCCTGGGTCGACAACTTGACATCGGGTGCTGGGACGCTTACCAGGGAGCTGGATCACCGGTCGGAATCAATAATGACATCGGGTACTAAATCCGTGTCCTCGAGACAATCCACGCTTCGGAGCCAAGAAAAGTTTACAGTTGACAGAAGTCCTATGTTCGTTTCGTAGGGTTGTTATCCGAGACGTATCAATACCTATTTATCTTCACCTTTGAAGCAAAAACGGCGGGTAACAGTCCGCCGATCTTCTATTAATAAATGTAAAGAGGGACGCTGTCCAGTATAATCCACTCATCGGCCATGGGACTGTAGATAACCATGGACGTTGGTCGCCCATAAAAGCCATAGTTGAAATTGTGGCTGACTTGTACGCGGAGATCATGCATTCATGCTCTTCACCTCTCCTACTATTAGTCCGAGTAAATTGGCGACAACCTAACTAACTGTGTTCCCGTACCTCGCACTTGGCACGAAGTACAAAACAATGGAAGCACAGGCACAGCGTTTTCGTAAGTCTGTGCCATTGAAACCGAGGCATGTCAAAAGTAATTCACACGCAACACTGTTCTTCTCCGTATGGTTTGGCAATACCCACAGGAGATGCACAGAAAGAAGTCGAAGAACTCATTCGAATTTCGCTGAAACATGCTCTGACCTGCCCAAATGCCACGATAGAATTATGCAGGGTATCCTTCTACTCCCCAACGATTGATCGCCAGAAGGAACACGTCATTAAAAAGCCAGGCAGAATATTCATCAGCATTCACTCACCGGCAGGGCGATGACAGATGGCACAAGGAGCCCCAACTTCCTCTTCGCAGCTCGGAGCACGGGAGGGAACAGAGTGGATCCAGTTCCGTACGGAAGGCTAGAAAGCGTAAGGGAGACCCATAGGGCGGTCTCCTTGCTTTGGGATACATCCCTGTCAACTTGAACATCTAGATGGTTATTCCTGAACTTAGGTGCTCGGTGTGATGGTTTAGTATGATAGCACTAGCGAATGAACTCGCAAGTGGTTGGTGACAGGAATGATAACTTGTAGCTTCGAGGCACCTGATCGGAGACGTCGGCTGGGTTAAGCGTAAACACCGCCTCGATGACCACACCAGAATCAGCTCTGCGAGAAGGACCCACGTCCGCCTCAGGCGTTGGCTCAAGACATTTCGAGCGTGCCTCATGATGCACCGTCTGTTGGATCAAAGTGGTAGTCTTACTGCATGTTAGAGCACCGGGTGAGTAACATTGCCCTGCACCTTGGAGCCCCCGAGGGTTGTACTCGACTTGTCTTAGCCCTAAGCTTACAAGGCATGTATGAAATGAAGCCATTGAACAGACCGCCATGGCTAGATTTGAGTCCTTCACTGTAGGGATGGTGATGCTAACGGTCCGGGACGTAAGACGCACAAATTCGCACCATATTACACTTGGGAAGCTTAAGGAGTAGAGTGGGATTGATAACATACACTGACCCCGTTAGCTGATCAAGCACCTGCAAGGACCTTGTCATGCGCGAATATGTGGTTTTTACGATCCGGAAGGGGGTGGAAGTTGAACAAATCAAAGCCGTCGCCGTACAAGTTCAGGAGGTTGTTGTGATCCTCCCACCTATGATGAAGTTCCCCTTCGGTTAGTGGACATAGTTTAAAGGTGAAGTGCAGCTCTACCTTTGGAAGCGGCTCTGCGTAACCATGTAGTAAACGTCCCATGAGACGGTGCAACAGGCAGTGTTTCCGTGGAAACTCTACAAAACGTCAATCGTCAAGCATTGTATACACATCGGTGAACATGGTGACCTTGTCACTGTAGTGCTGGCTAGATTAACGATGGCCGTGTTTTTGCTACAAACGATATTTGTACGGGGCCATCTATTTGAAGCAATCCACCGCGGTGTTCTCGGCAAAGGTGGAGAGAAGGAGACTGGTTGTCGAGGCAGAAGGGGCACGGATTTGGTGATATTCTGCGCCAGGAGATGCAAATTCAGGGCCCGCGGCTTCACAGTTATGTGGATCACGGCGACAGTACGAGTGCTAGTGACAGTGGGGAGATTGGCAACCCTACTGAGACTTATTGCTTTGGAGATTGCAAGGATGACACGACTAACCGCAAGAAAGGCCCTGGTGTTCTTCTGTAGCATAACCAGATAAGACTCCAAGGCATGGATACTCGATATGTGCGCGGTTAATCCAGGGGGATAGGCCCACCTTGAGTGGGATGGCCCAGCCAACTTGATCATTCCAACCATCCTGGCACACTCGGGCCAGGCTGTGTACCAAAGGTCTTGGGGAATACACCTCCAGAATGCTCGTTTTCTGAGAGGAAATAAATACACTCCATACTCGCTCGTGAAACCTTGTCTCGTTGGGAATGCCCGGAGCAGGTAACCAGATGGGTCAACGGCGACCTCGTCATTCAATGGAAGACTTGGATAAATGTTGTGCTGCATCCCGTCGTCTCGCGTTAATTTGGCTGGGTGTGGTTATATATGCATGTGTAGGCGAACTTGAGGTGTGTAAGAAGAGGAAGAACTGTCATTAGTTGCGTTTTTCGGCAGCACAAAGAGCAAGTACCTGAAAGAATATCCAGTATCGTCTTCCCCCCTCCCACCCGACGGTGTATTTACTATGACAGCTGGTGCAACGCCCCACTCGGTGAGAAGACCACAATCTGTTTGCCTTGTTTCCTGTGTTTCGCCAGGACCAGAATAAGCTCTCGGAGTCTCAAGAACCCAGACTGCTCATCTACACCGGAGTACATTCAACTCCTCCCCAGACCTTCTAGTCCGCATGCCACCTCCCAGATCCAGGATCGTCGGACCGCGAAGGATCATCGATTAGCGGCTGGGTTAACGACCTTTAACGACACTTGACGATAGCCTTTCATCTAACAATACACGAAAAATGTTCGGAAGCATTCAACCTCTCGCAAACCGTTGTCATAATCATAATACACCTTTCTTGAGTTTAGTAGATTTGTCGGGGAATTGGTACTTGCCGTCCAAAGATCCTATCACGTTGGACCCATGAGCTACTGGTACATATGCTCCGAATAAAAGAACTGGAGATCTCCAGAAGCAAGTTGTTTGGATTTCATTCCCGCCCAAGAAGCACACCAGGAGGGGGACAAACTAGCAGGGAAAGGGACGAAACAAACTTGGGATCAAACTGATATGATCTGACTGAGAGCAACACACTCTCAAGGTCACCCCTATCTCCATATCTCCCAGCCCACCTAAATGACTTCATCCCCATCCTGCAAACTCTACGACCTCACCCACCCTCTCAACTCCAAAACACAGGTCTACCCAGGCGACCCCTCTTACACCGCTCAACGCCTCACCACAGTCACAACCGACGGCTACGAAATCCACAATCTCTCCCTATGTTCACACACCGGCACCCACATCGATGCTCCATCACATTTCATCTCCGGTGGACTCACAATCGACCAAATCCCCCTAGCTCAACTAGTCGGCCCAGCCGTATTGGTCGACGTCTCAAAGTCCGGCAACATCCAGCCAAAGCAAAAGATCACCTGGAGTGACTTCGAGCCATACAAAAACGAATTGAAACATGGGGTGATCGTGTTAATATATACGGGGTGGTGTGAGAAGTGGGGGACCAATGAGTACTTTGATCATCCTTACTTGATGAGAGATGCTGCCGAGGGGTTGATCGCACAGGGTGTGCGCGTTGTGGGGGTGGACACTCTCAACCCAGACGAGACTGTGCTCAAGGGGCAGGGGGAGAGTGGGTTCGGATTTCACGAAGTCATTCTTGGGTCTGGAGGAATCATCGCTGAGAATCTGACCAATTTGAAACCATTAATTGGTCTTCCAGGCCTTCACGTTAGTCTTCTCCCTCTCAAGTTGGAAGGAATCGATGGTTCGCCTGTACGTGCCATTGCATGGCAAATGGGTGAAGTCTAAAGAATGCTCGGGGTAAAGTAAACGCTAGGGAGTGCGGTTTTACAATGCAGAGTAAATGTGGCTACAGGAATTTCCGCTCCATCCATGTTCGTGAAAGTCATTAAGTCGCCGGGTATTCAAATACATTATGACATATGCAAGAAAGCAAGATGAACCCAGCGCGACGGTCCATATCTTTAGGGTGTTGGGCTCTAGTGTTGGTTGGAGGATTCAACGATAGAAATCGCATCAGCAACGGTCTGCCTGAAGGCATCTGCGCCGAGAAGGTCCCAAATGCCAGCCTTCATGAATTGTTGCTGTGTCTTTTTCTTAAGGTGCGTGATGAATAGGTCGACTCCTCGAGACTGTTTGATAGCGGAACATAAACATCCATGTTTGTGTTTCAGAACCATGAAGGCACTGTACCTGGTATTCCTCAAGGAGTTCATAGAAGATCTGAAGGGCACTACAGTCATTGTAAGCCAGTGAAACTGCTAGACATCACGACCCAAAACTTACGAAGCGTCACACTTGTCGACATCAGCCATGTGGAAAACAATGACATTCGACTCTTGTCTTCGTGGTGCTTCGGATGGGTGAGTCTTGTGGGGACCGTACAATTCCAGACGGCGCAGACGTTCTATAAACACCGTCAACACTACGCATAAGCACTCCATGCAATAGACGCACCCTTAAGTTGTGCTGTGTTCGCAAAGTCCAGGTTCTCCCGAATGCGAACCACAAGAGCACCAGGAACAGCCTCTTCAGCTTCTGGATCCTCGTTGACGGGCTTCCATCGATCAGTGCCAGGAATGCGACCCTGCAGACCACAAGCTCAGAGGGCTACTTATAGGACTCTCATATGAAAGAACTTACCAGAATCGTCATCCGGGTCTTGGAAGAGCGGTGTACGAGGAGCAACAGTGAGACGATCAAACTGACGACTATACCAACTTCGACATTGTAGACGATAGAACAGAAGAACGTGAGGACCATAAGAGCAAGGTCAATCCAAGCGCCCATCCTGGCAGCCACAAAATTAGTATATCAGAAGGACAAGTAGCGACGCGATACTAACTTCCAATAGAAACTGACATCATGAGGCGTTTCCGCGAGGAGAGAGAACACGACCAAGGCGATACTGGACAGCCCAATCATTACAAACTGCGTCTCCATCACGGATGCAAGACAGAAAACACTCACATAGCAGCGAGAACGCATTTTGGCAAATAATACATCCACGGAAGGAGGAAGAATGTCGCGAGCAATACAACTCCAGAACAGACAAGCGACGCCATCTGGGTACGTCCTCCCACATCACCATTGATACGCGAACGAGTGATGGAGCCGAAAGCGGGGAGTGTTCCAGGAACAAATGCACCGACAACGTTGGCCGCGCCCAGAGCTACCAGCTCCCGATTTGGACTAATAGAGTAGCCGAAACGGGCTGCGTTCTGCTTAGCCGCGACAATGCTATCCAAGAAGCCCGCGACAGAGATGATACTGATGGCACATCGTGAGTTTGGGAAAAGATGATGAATGGATACCTACATAGCGGTGGACGTAGTGCGGTGGGCATATTTGAGGATGGTCTTATTGAAGGGAAATACAACGAATGATTCGCCTGTTGTGACCGATACGGAGCCGAGGATGTCTAGACCCATCTCGCTCCATTTGAAGCGCGCACACATGACTAGGTGGTAAACTTAGACGGGTGATTAGAAGAATTATTGATGGACGCACTTGTGGACAGGATGACAATAATCAGCACCTCTGGTATCCGATAGATGAACCAAAACCTCCTGAACTGATTCTTGATGGACCGGACTGCAATCAAAGCGAAAAGCGCTCCGAAGCTGACCAAAGTCGTGAGTCTATGGTAATGCAGCCATGCGTATCTGCAGAGAAAGACAATCTTCTCTAGGGTGGTCTCGGGATCCAGCTCGTGCACAAGTTTCGTCAGACCAAACATCGGGATGAGCTGTTCACTACAACGAGAATATTAGCAACATTCCAGTATATAAACGAGATTTATACGTACACCATGATGACAATAGCAACTGCAGTGACGAACCCACGCAGCAGTGCTCGGCTAAGTACGACATCGATGAACCCCAGGCGGAAGAATCCAAGAACAAAGTCGAGTAGGCCAACCTAAACCGAGATCTCAGGTTCAGTAAGCCTTTCAGCCCATCACAAGATCAGACTGTTGCTTGCCTGCAACGTAACAGCAGTCGCGATTGTCAGCCCCAACACGTTCAGTTCATCCGGGGAGCCGGTGTGGTCACGTAGAACATCCACGATAGCTTGACCCAACAGCAAGCTGGTCGCTGCTTCAGGTGCCACGTTCAGCTGCCTTGAGGTTCCTAGGAGGGCATATATGATGCCCGGAATAGAGGCCGAAATCTAACGAACAAAGATTCGGGTTTAGTCAGTTCTATGCCATGGTCCGGCCGGACGCACCAAGCCTGTAACTGGGTTGATTTTTGCAAGGGAGGTCGCATAGCTGACTGACTGAGGGATAAGCATGGCTGCCACTGTGAGGCCAGCGAGGATATCGCCTCCAATCCTGCAATTGAGGCATTTTAGCGTTGATGTAGAATGACATGAGTGGGTACTCACAGATTGAGAGAATAATTTGGAATCCATCCGAGTGAAGGTATATAGTATTTGACACGCTTTGTAAGTACTGAAAAGCTCTTCCCGGAATCAAATCCTGCGAAGACGCTGGTGAATAACTTATGGGTCGGAATGTTCACGGGTGGAGTGAAGCGAAGTCAAAACGTTGGCGCCTCAAAACAAGGCAGGCGGAGAATCGAAAAGGGTTTAGACACATACTAGCAATAGGCGTACTTGTGCCACTGTAGTTTGTTCTCCGCCCAGGCTGAACGTCCAACAAAGCCGTCCGTTCTTCGACTGCTGGCTGAGCGATCGCGTCGATGCCCATTAGGGAGCTTGTGGAATTCGCTTCAGAGGTGTCTATAGGGACGTGGTTGTTCCTGGGGTAACGGTGTGGCGGTATGGAAGTCATGCTAGGTATATATACCCAGGAAATGGATAGCTGAGCGTCGAGAATGTTGAGAGCTGGAGCTCATTTCGATCGGGCTGCGTGACAGAGTGCATTTTCGCACGTACGATCAATGCTCAAAAGGTATTCATCGCATCTACCCCATAGTTTGTTTCACAATCTCTGAATCGATGTGAATGATTGGTCTTACTCATTCAACGAGCTACTCATGGCTATAGGTAGCTAACTCGCAGGGCCTCAAAAAACCCATACGACCTAGGTTCTGAGTCACACGAGTCCCACACTGATCATTGGAGAGAGGTGCGTCGGTTCCTGCTTCGGGCCGGCATGCGTCGGAATTTGGTATAAGTACCTCACGCAGCGGACAAGAAGTTCACCCAATGTCAGCACCCAGAATCATCCCAGAATCGTTCGTCGCCTCGATCATATCCCGAGAAGAATCTGGGTGAAGAAGGCACGCTGATCTTTGGAGTGCTTTCGACCAGCCATTGGTTCGAGTATATATCAGCTTGGTTCTCGAGCTAGCACACGTGCAGTTTCAACCAGCGTCTCTCCCTAAAAGCTAGACCCACCAACCAGAAGCCATCCTTTCTCACTCTTCGCTATCACCCGTGACCCGCTTGGTCCTTGGTCGCTTCACTACACCCAAAACACTTCGATTACAAAAATAGAGGAACACAAATGGCTGCTATAATCAAGTTGGCTTCTTTGAGAGCTTCGGCAATAGTCTGGATCAACGGAAGGTATGTTCTTTTATATTTGGATAATGGAATAACTCATTCGCACGCACGTATTGGAGGATATACGCAGTCACTTTCTCAACGAAATCCTGATTTATTCGGATCCTTCTGATTCCGAGCTGTTCGGCCACACACTCAATCTATCCTTGCTGCTAAGGCCTCGGCCCCTGGCATCAACCTCGCTGACGCATAGCCATCCCCTGCTAGGCCCCTGACTCGGGGAAACAGCACGGGGAACTCCGGTCCTTTAGATTACTCATGACGTTGGATTCGCACCAGGCTATCTTTGGTTGTTGTTGCTTGAGCAATTTCCGCGATTTCTATGTAATTTCATTCATCTACGTCTTAGGTCCTCGCTGCGCCTTCGAAAGAAGGGAACTCAAGTAACACAGTCAGCCGAGGGACATACCGTAACGCGAGGCACAATTTCGTTGGAACTGTGCTGAATTGCGTTTTGGAAAATTTGGGTGTGTATAATGTAGGGAACCTTATCGGTGCCGCATGAGGCTTTTTGCGCCATACTCGAGGCCGCAGATGCCGAAGCGATGATCGAAGTCGCAGCATCCCGTGAAGATGTGGTAAATATAGTCCGTCCTTGTAGGAATCCTTCAGTGAACATTGAGTTCAACTGTCATGCCTAATAGTCACTACATTACGTTAACGTGATTGACAGCACGTATAACGGTTGAAACCTGGGAATTCGATGGTTAAGTTAACCGGCAAAACACGACTGCAGTCTAATGACAGGTTCAATGCGCCAGCCTTTGGTGTATTGCAAGCCGTGTCGCTTCCTAGCTGCTGCCCTTGTCTCGGTCCCGGTGTCTCGAGACTTCTCAGATATTAGCGGTCGAACAACAAGCAGCTCCGACAAATCGCACCGCACAACAGAGAAGAGGCAGCTTCTACCACCACGGATCAAAAGAGTGTTCTCTTCTCTGACGAGACAGCTTGCCACCACTTAGACGGGAATCTATGAGCCCAGACCTTAGCTTTCTTGCTGGATGATGGCGATCTTAAGCCCAGTGCTTGGCTGCGCTGCCCCAAGTTACTTGAAACCACAGTCAACAATCACCGTGGCAGCGCCAATAGCGTAACCCCAACAATTCACATACGACACCATATAGACAACCCTCCTAAATCCTGTAAGTCACAGTTCAAAGATCGTCGCAAGGGTTTCCACCTTAATCATACGCAAAGAATTATGACGCTGAAAGAATTCAGAAGCATTTCTGACCCGGGTCCCATACACTAACTACACTAACGTAGGAAACAGCAATGTCGCAGGGCCATAGGCGGGCTCCACTCTTGAGCTTGACGAATCGGTTCCTGAAGTTACATAAATATCAGCAGGACCAGACGATGGTACAAGCAAAGACGCGATGACGCCGGTTCCATTGCTGGGACGACTGGGCAACAATTTAGAATAGGTTTTCTCTTTCGGCATCCCACGATTAACAAAACCTGCTTTAGCCGTGAAATACGCACAGGTGCAAGCGATTACTGCCTCAATCTTACGTCCTGTCCAACCCGTGTTATATTCTCGTATATTGTGTTTCTGTGACTGTCAGCGAGACCAAAAATCACCACAGGATGTTGCCTCGCAACTGTATCCTGGAAGGCAGCCCAGTAGGTCTCAGAGGCTTTGCAACCTCCTCTTACCGTGCTTGACCAAATGATACGGGAATTGCGGGGAATTGTTAGGTACCTCCGCACTTGTTGGCGTCAGGAGCGGAACATGAAATATTGTATATTCATCCTTCTCACCCAAGTTCTTCTATCCCTTTTTGGCACTTTCTCATATTATTCTTACGTAATAACCCTACGACAGAACCAAATCGTGAGCGTCATGGCTACGGAACGACCTCAGGTACAGAAATGTAGCATCGGTGTATGTTTTCCATCACCCAGTGATCCTGAACTCAAGTCCAAAGCTTGCCCTCGTGAAGAACCCAACTGGAGATATCAAGTCATAGACACAGCATAGACATGCATGTGTTGGAATTCAAATGGAGCAGAAAGATCAGAGTTCTGCAAATGGCTTGGTGGAGAGTCTTACGAATGGTACAAGGAAGTCAATCAGCGCGTGGATGTACGATGCGAGAACATCAACAGGTATCATTTCTTACCACCGGAGCCTCCTAAGCTAAGCCACCACTGTGAAGCGGTTGAGGGCTCGTCTAATGATCGGTTGAGACGTTGCTATTTTTGCTGCGCATTCGGAATGGACCGAAAACGGAAACCAGATAGCCGTTCTCGACTAATCAAACAACAGGGGCGGGTGCAGAATCATTGCTCCTCCCCAGACACGCAAGTATCCTCTATTCATTACTTCCACTCGGTGGTCAGAATTACGCGCGCGATGCTCACTCAGATGATTGTGCCTATCGCTTCGTTATTGACATGGGTCAACGTTTGTATCACTAAGTAAGTCTGACCAGCTCTATAAATTCTCGACTGCGAGCTCATGTTTTCTCCATCACCCTCCCGCTTCCTCATCGACTCTTCAGCGCTCTTCTCTAGTAGCCTCACTTCCTTACTCTAGTCGACTGGGAGGATGTTCCGAAAGTCGCAATTCGCGTCTCTTCTGGCCTTGACCACTACCGCTCTTGCAACACTTGGTCCTGTCGCTGAGATTGTTCTCTCGAACAGCAATATTTCTCCTGATGGATACACTCGAGCGTATGTCGTCCGTTAGTAGCCTATCATGCACGTTAATCCTCACCGTGGAACAATAGTGCATCCCTTGTCAATAACCAGCACCCCGGACCTGTGTTTACAGTGAACAAGGTATGGGTTAACCGAAAAAATCGACAAGATATTTGGCACTGATGCTTAGCGTCTCACAGGGCGACAAGATGCAGGTCAACGTCGTCAATCAGTTATCAGATCCCAACCAGCTTCGTGGAGCGAGTGTGGTATGTACTCCTGGTTCCTAAGAGATAATTTCTCTTCTCTTAACCTGCAATGAAGCACTGGCACGGCCTCTTTCAGAAGACCACTAATTTTATGGATGGTGTCATTGGTGTTACCCAGTGTCCCATCGCTCCGGGTGACTCTTTTGAATACGTCTTCACCGCGGACCACGCTGGAACCTTCTGGTACCACTCCCACTACCGTGAGTACGCACTTTTTGTGGGATTAGTTGACCTCACGAGGTATTCCAGAGGTTCAATATTGCGACGGCATTCGGGGTGTAGCAGTCATTTACGACCCTGATGATCCGCTCAAATCCTTCTATGACGGTGAGTGATCCGACATCGTGACGTGATCATCATTTTACTGACTCCGCTTCTAAAAGTTGACAATGGTGAGTTCATCATACCAACACGTGGTCAATAAGTCATCCCATTGACATTCATGTATCCTTCCAGACCAGACCATCATCACCTTGTCCGAATGGTAAGACCGTTCCGTTTTGTCGCGACAATCATTACCCTAACTAGTCCTCGTTTGTAGGTACCACACGCTCGCGCCGTCCATTTCTGGTATACCCTTGGCAGACAGTACCTTGATCAATGGAAAAGGACGGTACCCAGGAGGTCCCAACGTTGATTTGGCAGTCGTCAACGTTGAACAGGGGAAGCGCTACCGACTCCGCTTGGTGTCCATCTCCTGCGATCCCAACTTCCACTTCTCTATTGACAATCACGACCTCACTGTCATCGAAGTCGAGGGTACGGCTGTTCAACCTTACACTGTTAACAATATTCAGTTGTTAGCTGGTAAGTGTCGGTATGATCAAGCTGTTTCAACCCTGCACTGAGAACACGTGTAGGTCAACGCTACTCTGTTGTCCTCAACGCGAACCAGACTGTTGGCAACTACTGGATCCGCGCCTTACCCAACTCTGGTAACCGGGGCTTGAACACGACCTTCGACGGTGGAGTCAATTCCGCTATCCTCAGATACAGCGGCGCAAGCAACTCGGAGCCCGCCACCACTCAGCAGTCTAATGTGGTCAAACTCGTCGAGTCTGAGCTGCACCCGATGGTCGATGCCGTCCCTCCCGGCAATCCCGCTCCCTTCACCGCCGACTACGTCTTCAATTTTACTATGGGATTTGACCAGGACGCATTCCTTTTCAACGTCAACGGTGTCGTTTTCACTCCTCCCACTGTTCCTGTCTTACTCCAAATCATGAGTGGTGCTCGTACTGCCCAAGAGCTCCTCCCCGCGGGAAGCGTCTATGTCATCGAGAGGAACAAGACCGTCGAGTTGAACATCCCCAGTGGTCTCATTGGTGGTCCTCACCCATTCCACTTGCACGGTGTAAGTTGCCACTTAGCTTTGTGCGATAACGACCCGGCTCACATCCCTCTAGCATAATTTCTACGTCACGAAGAGCCCTGATAGCTCCCACAACTTCTTGAACCCTGTCATCCGTGACACCGTCAACGTCGGTGAAACTGAAGGTGACTACACCTCCATCCGCTTCACCACTGATAACCCTGGACCCTGGATCATCCACTGGTGAGTTCACAGCCTGTTGTATCTTTTGAAAGCAGCTCTTGATAGTGACGTCTTCCAGCCACATCGATTTCCACCTCCATGAGTAAGTCTATCTCATACTATTATCGACAAGTCTGACCATATGCGTAGGGGCCTTGCAATCGTGTTTGCCGAGGCACCCGAAGACACTGTTGCCTACCAACAAGTTCCTCCTGGTTCGTTACTAGCTCCCCGATATTGGCCCCTACTTACTGACCAAACTTTGCAGATGAGTGGGATCAGCTCTGCCCTACCTGGGATGCCCTTCCCGATGACGTCAAGCAAGCTAGTATCGTTCCGTCGGCTACCGCCTGAGCCCAGAATGTAGAATAGATAACTAAGAGTCGTTTTCTATTTATCTTTTCGCTCCTGTGCTAAAAGCTCAATTGTTGGCTTCTGTCTCACTTTCTTTCATACCGCCTCTCCAGATTGAGCGTTCTTAATGATCATGTAAATGCCGATTTCTCTGTAATGGCTTTATTGTGCCTGCTGTTTGTTGTTAGATTTTCATAGGACAATATATAAATATATGTTTCATGTACATCTGTGGGATCGAGTGATTGCATTGGCCACGGTGTGAGTTAACTGAGTGTCTCAACCTCAGTAAATTGATGTTATTCTTGCGAAGCAAATTGATGTCGTTCTTGCGAAGTAACGGATGTCACCACTAGTTTGCGGGAATGCTTGTTCATACGCCACTAGCTTATGAGTAAGGACGAAAACACCAGAGCATATATGCCTATTGAATGGCGAGAACTTCAGACCTCTTTCCCCTCTCTCCCATGACGACATTTCCCTGCCCTCAATCGTAGCAACGACAGACTGTCTGGAAACAACCCGTATCTTCTAGGAATACTGTATACAATGTCCGGCTGCCACGGGCCATGGCGCACAACAGGGCATAACGTAAAGTCTGGCAAATGAGGATACCACTTTGACTCGTCCAACGTAAGAGTTATTCGATCGAAACGTTTTGGTACGGCTCAGCCATGTCCACGCTGCGGAGCTCCTGAATGTTCTTCTCGTTTGTGTCGCATGCCGTGTAAATCTTTTGGAGCTTTTGGAGATACTCCACCCAGCTGTGCAGAATTGAAGGTGCCCCATTCAGCGTCTTCAAAATCCTTGGGCTTCGGCGAAAGCTCGGGATAATTAGGCCCTTGGGCGTGTCGAGGAAATGCTTGGTGATTTACTTTTCTTTGGTCGCGTTCCGGCTAGCTGAGTCCGCCCATTGCATCCTAGTCTCAAAATTCTAGGGAAAATAATATAGGGAATATCGGCAGTCCAGCTACATACTTCAACTTGCTTAGTTGACGGGCAAAAATGATCACAGCCAAAAATCAGTTGGGGGAACTTCGGGAAAACTAGCCTTCACATGGTGCTGATAGACCATCGAGCACAGATGGAGTAGTTTCCCGATGTCTGGTCTATATACCACTGGCAACTATTAGCCTCTTCCGTCATCATGCCAACATTCAGAAGCGCTCCGTGAAGAAGTACGCAATGAACATAAAATGGCAGATTTCCCATAGACGTTGCTCCACCACCCTAACCCCAAGTATCGCTTCTTCTCCATCCCTTCAAGATGTGTTCTCTCACTCACCATGTTTTCCGTGCTTCACCCAGCCTCTCGCGACGACTCGCGACAGTTGCGGTGTCCAAACGCAGACCAAAGGAAGAAGGGTCTATCTCATCAATCTTTACCACGCTTACGCCCGGCGAGGAGCACACAACCCTGCCCGACAGGTTTGCGGCGTTAAAGAAAGAGATATTCAAAGACGAGCTCGTTGAAAGCTGGAGACAAGTTTTGAACGAACTGGAGACCACTGTCGCAGAAATCGTGGAGAAAGGGAATAGAGTAAGTTTGACTGTGTATAACATTGTGGACTTGCGTTGACATGGGCACTTGTATGGCTTTTACAGCTGATTACCAAAGTCAGCTACGATGATTTGAAGTCGGGTCATGTCAGCCAGACACAGATTGATGAAATTAAGCGGGTCGGCACTCTCATTGTGACTGGGGGTGTTTCACAAGAGGTATGTACCTGTGTTCCTCGTTCCTGATTTCGATTACCCAGCTCCCACTCCCACAGGAAGCGCTCGGTTGGAAACAACAGATCAGGGACTACGTCGCAATTAATGTCGGTCACATTAAGGGCAAGCCATGGTTTTGAATACGATTTCCGAGTGAGGCTGAATATGTTACATAGGTTTTCCCGAGGACAATATCCAAGTCTTTGAAATCTATAACTCTGTTGGGCAGACTCTTGCACGAACTCACCCTGGTCTCATCAACACGCAGAAGTTCCTCCTCTCTCTTTGGCATACATCAACGCCGAACCAGATCAAACTCCACATTCCTATTTCGTACTATGACCGCCTCAGGATCCGTCAGCCTGGAGATGACAAGTTCACGCTTGGGCCACACATAGACGGTGGTTCTGTCGAGCGGTGGGAGGATCCTGGTTTCCGAATCGTTTTTAATCGCATTCTCAAAGGCGGAAACAATTGGCGGCAGCATGATCCCTTCGACGCCACACCTAGAATTGGTGTAAAAAACGACCTCTACCATGCTCCGTGAGCAATAGTAATACCTTCACTCTCATATGGGGGATGCTAATTTCTACTCTAGTAATGCCTGCTCTATATTCCGACCATGGCAAGGCTGGACCTCGCTCTCGTCTACAGGACCTAACGAGGGCACTCTACGCGTCTTCCCTAATCTTTCGGTCGCTTCATCCTACGTCATCCTCCGCCCCTTCTTCCGTCCCAAGAATCCTCGCTCGAACTCGCTTAAGTTCGAGGATTGGGAACTGGACCTCGACAGCTCGCGCTTCCCCGGAAGTAGTGTTGGCAAGACCCAGGAGCTGAACGAGAAGACGCACCCTCACTTACAGTTAAACAAGACCATGGTCTCCATCCCTAAAGTTGAACCTGGTGACCAGGTCTATTGTAAGTACCTCTCATATGCTAGAAACTCGAATGCTCACGTGGATGCGCTAGGGCATTGCGACGTTATTCATGCTGTTGAGGGTCAACATCGCGGTCTCAACGATTCTTCCGTGTTTTACATCCCTGTTGTGCCCCTAACGCTTCACAAGTAAGTCTCACCATTATATGCACAGCACAGGCTGAATCCCTTATTCTAAGTGCTCACTACCTACGCGATCAACGCAATAACTTCATTGCCGGACTCCCCGCCCCGTACGTCTTTGTATTGCAAGGTTTTCACTCCCAGGCTAACGAATTCTCCAGTGATTTCCCTGGAGGTGAGGGTGAATCGAAGTGTGTCGGCCGAGGATCCGTCGAGGATGTCAAGTCTGTTGAGGGAAGGCGTTTGCTTGGCTTCGAGAGATTTGAGACTTCTCCTTTGGCATCCCAGGAGGAGAAAGAGTTCTTTGAAGAAGTAAATCGCATACTTGAGCTTTGATCGTACACTGCAACATCTGTGTACCTACTAACCACCTATTCGTGTTTTCCATCTGTATTTTCTTCACTATCTCATTGCACTATGCTACACCCTCATTCCGAGTCTTTCATGGGGTGAGTAAACTATTGACTTGGGCAGCAATCGCGGTCAATGTCTGGACCTTTGAACACGAGAAGTCAATGTCAGTGCCTCTCCCGAACGTGGCACTGCTCCTGTTGAAGAAATTGCCCAATTGTACAAGACTGTTGCTCGTTGGGTTGTATGTCGGCCAACCGAAGTTGGATAAACCTTTCTGAGGATCTCTGGCAAACGCCACCCAAGCACTCTGCATGTACCTCGAGAGCGCAATTTCTTCTGGAGTTTTGGGTATTTCAGTGCTTTGGTTGTAGGTGCCGAAAACGATCGGGAGTTCCGAGGCGTGCCAGGCACGGAGGTCTGGACGGGTGGAGATGTCGCGGAACACAGCTAAAATTACGATTGTTGAGCTACTGGGGCGTCTGTCAAGGAACTCATGCGATATAGATACCTTGGTATTGGTATCTCCAGGTGGGCACTCCAGCATTCAATCGGTTTTGAGCTGTCACCCCTGCTGGGCATGTGAATCCGAGCTATGTTATCGGCTTTCAGTATGATTGTGTATTCTTTGGACAAACATAAAAGTACCTGGGTCTGAAGATCGGCTGCGAGCTCTGTTACGAATGGGGGCGCGAATCCTAAGGGCGATAGGAGTTCTGTGTCAACCACAAAAATGTCTCCTTCATTTGCCGTGCTTCCAACGAGGAGGGGAACCTTAAGGAATGTTCCGGCCGCAGCACGAGCTAGGGTGTCACTGAATATCGTGATATCTTCGTGGGGTGAGTTCCAGAATCAGGTAGAAGGGTAAGACTACGAACTATCTTGTACTAGTCCAAATGCAGCATTGGTGCTTACAACGGCATCCTCTAGTGTCCTGCCTGGTACTTTCTTCATGCAGTCTAACTGTGCAGCGTCCGGCGCTATTAGAGATGTAAGATGACCTGTGCACCCGCGATTCAAAAAGAAGTGTTGCTCACTAGTTCCACAACCGACTACGTTAGAGACATTATTCCATGCGGTGGGGTCGATGGGAAGATTGGTAATAAGATTACTTGCACCAGAAATACTAGAATTTGTTCGTCAGTCTGTTGAGCAACTGCCTCTGAATGGCGCGCGAGCTCGCCTTCCCGAATGCTCAATCACACCTATTACAAATGAATTGACAGTGGTCAATGCCAAGCATCGGGTACCCACCTTTGACTATTGTGTCATCTGGATGCGCAAAGGTATAAGCATCTGTCGCAGCGCCGCCCGCACTTTGACCAAACAATATGATGCGGTCTGGGTCTCCGCCGAAGTTGGCAATGTTGTCGTGTACCCATTTAACGGCGGCGTCAATATCGAGGAGACCAAAGTTCTGAGGGGTCGTAGAATTGGCAAGTTGGGGAGCATTTGGTTGACCGAAGATATTGAGTCTGTAGTTGAACGTCACGACTGTGACGTCATCGTTGTCTCGAACTATGAACCGACCATCGTATGTAGGGATATTGCTCTGCGGATTAAAAAGGGAGAGGTGAGATCTTGAGAACCAGTTCGGTCTCAATTGACGTACAGTTCCAAACATAAACCCGCCTCCATAAATCCAGACCATGACAGCTGTCTTTTGTTTCCTGTTAGTGCTTGGAGCCCAGATGTTGACACTCATGCATTGTTCCGATTCTGTAGCATTTGGAATGACGCTTCCCGTCAGCCTCAGGAACTCGATGTTGGCTGGGCTATTCGTTTGGATGCAGGAATCGCCAAACTTGTCGGCCGTGAAGGGCTGAGGCCTTTGCGGTGGGAGTTGAGGTGCCTCCCATCGACCGGCAACTGCGTACGGGATGCCAAGGAATTGCCTAACAGTAGGTGAAACAAGACTTCCGAGAACGTCGCCCTGTTGGGTGTGAACAAGGAGTCCAGGAAGCTGTGCGGCTGCACAAGCTATCCAGAGATTCGTCAGCAAAAAAGAGAAAAGGTACATGAGTGGCACTTGTTTGAAAGACAGCCGTTCATATTAAGTATATGACGGCTCTTTTATACCTCGAAGCCAAAGATAGTCTGTGATTTGGTCACTCGATAGGTTCTTTTGTCGCGTCCTAGGAAGGGCAGGTGATGCTTTCGCAGCTACTTGTGACTCTGGGCTGTGAGTTCCGTTTTTCGAGAACGGAGAGCACGGGTACAAACGGCTGCAATTGTCTGTTTACTCACACCCCATTTTTACTTCAGGGGATTGCTCGGAAGACAAATGGCGACCAACAGGGCCAACAGTGAATCCGCATCTACTGAGGAGCAAGCGTAATTGCGCTCAGGCAAACGTATTGGAAGTGGTTAAGGTGGTGTATCATCCGTAGTTATGTAAAGCAAAGGATTAGAATAAACCGCTTACCCTCGCCAGTCGCAAATAAGTCGAGAAAGTTTAGCGGACTCGCTCACATCTGGTCCAGTCATCAGTCATCGAGTCGGCTATTCCATTAGCCGGTTCCACTTGTAAATGTCGAAGGAAGCCCCGCAAGAGAGAATCCATATTTTTAGACCAACCAGAACATCGAGAATCCCATGTCACTGGGTATGATGTATGATATGCATGAGGTATAAGCAAATGATTCAGGGTATATGGTGAAAATGTGTTCCGCTGTCCACCTGACATGCTTTCAAACTTTGCAACCGTTCAAAAGACTCGTCACAAGATGAGTCAAGGAGGTCATCAAATACCATGCATTGATGACTGATGAAGGTCATGTGACCGCACATCCCATCAATGTCGAGCATGTTAAGCTTCACTTCACCACGAACTATCATGAGCGCCGTTAGTGCCCAGAATTTCGAAGAGGCTGCTACAATCGCCTCTGAATTCATTTATAGTGTGTATTTTCTTCGCATATCATCTCCATGCGACTAACGCGCATCTCAGGTCTTGACAACCTACCGAATGAGGTCAATCATCTCCTCCAAGAAATTAAACTGAAAGAGACTAGGGTGCAAGGTACGCCTAGCTTTTTCTTTCATACCGATTGGGTCTTAGTATCTGAAGAACTACAGCAGGAAATTGACAGAGATTCGGCTCGTTATATCCGCCACTCTTTAAGATCCTCTTCATCGCCGACTCCCACGGACCCTTCTCAGCGGGCGCCATCCCCAAAGACAGCTGGCCTTCCTGCAAAGATCCAGGCTTCTTACGCTGAAATTCACGAAATATCAAACGAGAAATGTCTTCTTGCGCAACGTCTCATCGACCTTATTACACGAACTCGGGCACGATTGGACTCGGATATTGTCAAAGTCAAGTACCTTCAAGGCGAAGTCCCCGATGCGACCTCTGCCCTTGGCAAGGCAGGTTCAGCGGTGGGCCTTGGCGTTGATTTTGGTCCAACTGGGCGCAATCCCGCTCAACAGATCAGCGAGAGCCTGAGGAATGCACTTATTAGCCCCGCGGAGTCAAGGCAAGGCTCAGCGACACCTGCTTCCAGCACAGTTACTGCGACCAGTGGAGGAAGTGCAACCAAGAGTATGTGTCTTCTTCGCCTCCCCATATGAGATGTTAACACCTTTCTCCAGAACGGCGTATCAATACCTCTGCGTCCATCAAGATAACTCCTGCGCCTTCCCCGACAAAACACCGCTCTGCATCACCATCTGCTGCCGCAATCTCGCAAACCACTCATCAGCGTTCGAGGTTGTCGCGGCAAATACACCCTGTTGAGGAATCTGAGCCGGAAGCAGGGGCAGATGAAGACATGGAGGCAGATGATGACGCCGAAGATGAACGACTATACTGTTTCTGTCAGAAACAAAGCTACGGTGATGTAAGTGCAATTTTCGTTTCTTCCTGTGTCCAGGTGTGCTGAGAAAACGGTAGATGGTGGCATGCGACAACGAAAATGGTTGTCCCTATGAATGGGTAAGTGAGGTGGTGCTCTCGTGTCTAGATGTGGCTCAACATCCATCTATAGTTCCACTTGAGTTGCGTCGGTTTGAAGCAGCCCGTCCCGGAGAAATGGTACTGTGACGAGTGTCTAAAGAATGGCGCAGGAGGCCAAACGGCTATTCGGAAAGGGCGAAAGAAGTGATTTTTTTTTGCTCAGTAGCTGTGGGACTATAGCTATTATCTACCTTTGTTGCGATACATACTGGAACCTCTGTTACATTTGTTACGTTTTATAATGAGCACTTGAACAGCCAATCAGGCTTGTCTCAAATAGGCGCCTAAGCGTGAGAAGCACAGCCCATCCGCCTTGTCCCAAAGAATTCATGCCAACTTGTTCATCTACAATAATGTCGGATGCGTCCGAGTCATGCCCTTACTGTCGTCAGCCAATACCCGATGCAATCATTATCACAGCTTTCCAAAAGGCCCCTCGGAAAGACGTAATAGAAAGCCAAGTGGCACACTTGGACAATCTGATATCCGAATTGCACGAGAAGCGGTCGAGCCTTCTCCAGAAGTTGAACGCAATACAGTCCCCTGCTACGTCCATCCTCCCACCAGAAATACTATCCCTCGTGTTCCAGGATGCATGTCCACTCCCAAACATCCGTCAAAGATACGGCCTTGCTCAGTCCAAGTCGATATCGATTCCGCGGGGAAAGGAGGAATATCCTCAGTTGGCGCTGGCCAGAGTTTCAACTAGCTGGCGTCAGGTCGTTTTCTCAACCCCACGTCTTTGGACATCATTCGATCTCGAAATCACGCCCAGCACAGTTGCCAAAAACTTCGAAATCATGCAAGCATTTCTTACACACTCCCAGACACTTCCTATCACCATTGCTCTTCACTTCAGGGAGTTTTCTGGCGAGACGGAAACTGCGTGCACCCTAATGAGACCCCTGCGCGAAAATGCGCATCGAGTCCAGGTACTACACCTCGCCGGTGCACTAGCGTCCTGGGCAGATTACATCTCCCAGTTATCCCATGTTGTGCACTTGTCTCTCAAACCTGAGACCTCCCTTGGAGACATGGGTTCACTCTCATTCGACGCTCCATGCTCTTCCCTCGTCCTTCGTTCCATTCGAACTCGCGTGCAACTGTCTTGGTCCACGATCACAGTTTTGCATTTGATCGGCATGCCAGCTGACATATGTCTGGAGCTGCTCAGGAAATGCCCCAATCTGGTCGAATACAGGAACAAAAGACCTGCAAACCCGGAAGATGACGAAGTCCAAATGCATTCCCCACTCGTCCTCCCACACCTCAGGACATTTGAGTGGTCCGTCGATACTCGAGAGTCGACAGACGACTTTCTACTTCGCCATACACATATGCCCGCTTTACATACGCTTATCTGGGTTGAAGAAAGGTACGAAAGGCGTAGAGGATCGGATCCTCGACGTTCTTTCTTTGATCGTCTCCCGTCAACCCTTTCTGTGCTTCACATCAACGACGCCTTCGGGGTGGTCGGGGGGAAAACAGTCTTTGATCTAGTCCGCGGCAGCCTCCCCATTGAACACCTCATACTCTCACAATGCTGTGATGCGGTTATAAACGATGTTTTCATCAAGCTCACTCCAACTCCAGGCGATAACACGAGTTGCCCGGTGAAGCTGCCGAAACTCAAGTCAATATCTATCGAGAGTGTGTCTGGTCTAGGACGTCTCGAGTTGGAAAGGGTAGTAAAAATGCTTGAACACAGATTTTTGGTTGGCATGGTTTCCAACCAACAGCCGTTCCGATTGAATCTCAGCACGCGCGAAGTGGCATGGACGGACGAGTCCGAAGAGAAGTTAAGGGAGATGGTCAAGCGTGGATTAAACGTTGGAATATATAAAGACTCCAAATTGGTTGACTGGTTATAGCACCTTGTGAGCGAGTTTCATTCAAGGCTATATGTCGCTATTGTGCTGACCTTGGTTGTCTCAGAAGTTCAGATCATGTCCGAGTGTGCGAGGCTTTTGTGATACGCCAATCCGGGGGACTCAGGGCGTCGGAGGGATCCCACAGACCTCCATAAACTCCTTCGATCATTTATTACCTACATACTCACAATTCCACGGTTTATGAGCACGGACTGTATGGTTGTAGCGAACGATATTGTGGACAATGTAAGAGATTTGAGTCTTCAAAAGAACGTTTGCTTCGCAATTGGAATTAGGATGCAATGCTCCGCCGGATTTGGAAGCAACACGGGAAGTCCGTTTAATGGCGGACCATATGTGGGATGAAAAGTCCAATGTCAGGCGGATATACATTCAGAAATGTTGTGAGATTGAGCGACCTCCGATAGTGTTGAGAAAGATTAGCACTGTTTTGCTTTGTTGAAATTACTGGCGTGAGAATACTTATAACTTCGGGAATATATACTGCTATCACGTCCCTGGACCATTACCTTCTATTACCGCTAAGCAATGGCGACTCTCCAGGATGTATGTCCGTATTGCAACCACCCAAAGCCCTCTCCAGGGAAAAGTGCTGCCATGTTCCCTGAGGAGAGAATAGGCTACATTCACAACGAAGTCCGCCGCCTCGAGGATCTCATCACGAAGCTTTATCAAGAACGCTCAGCACTGCTTCAGCAGTTGAACGAGATACAATCCCCTATCTCCATACTACCACCGGAGACACTCTCAGTCGTATTCCAGCATGCGTGCCCACCACCACCCTGTTTTCATGAGAGGCCTTCATATGCTGTACCCGATCTTGTTCCCCCAAAGCAGTTCGTCTTGGGTGCGGTTTCGACACATTGGCGGCGGACTCTACTATCGACACCATCCCTCTGGGCCTCTATCGATCTTGAGGTCTTGTCACACACTAGAGACAAAGTATCCAACATCTTACAAACATTCTTCGCGCGCTCTGGCAACCTCCCTATTTCAATCGGTCTTCACTATTTCTCCCCCGCTGCTCATCACCATGTTCGAGAGCCGGAATACCTGGTCGACCCCTCTGTTGACCCTATCTTGTATGAAAACGCACATAGGATTCAAGGTCTTCACCTCTTCAGAGCGCATTCTCCATGGATCAACTATATCTCTCAACTCTCCAATCTCTCCGACCTCACCCTCTCCATCCAATCCGCCTTGAATCGCACTCCAACTGATCTGTCATTTGAGGATGTTCCTTGCTCTCGCATCAATATTTCATCTTGCAGAGCCCGTATACAACTCTCCTGGGAAGCGGTCACGGTTTTACTTCTGTCGCAGGTCCCAATTACAGTTTGTCTGGAGCTATTAGAGAGATGCACTAACTTGGTAGAGTTTCGAATAAAGTCTCCCATTTCTGCACCGGCTCCAGGAGTAGCATTTCCTCCTCCGAGACAACCTTTCGTACTTCCGCACCTAAAGATCTTTGAATGGCCAGTCCACCCTCATCGCCCAAGCGATAACACCATGCTTCGACTCGTTCACATGCCAGCTCTACAGCAGCTCGTCTGGGTGGCTTCAGAACCCGTAAATTGGATCATTCCCGAGTTTGCACAGGCATTCTTTGATCGCCTACCTGCGACACTCTCGACCTTGGAGGTTCAGGACGCTGAAGCTCAAGAAAATAGCGTATCGGTCTTTGACGTTATTCGTGACGGGTTAGGTGTTGAACACCTGGTGCTTTCGAGATGTTCCTACGCTTTTGTAACCCGTGTGCTCTGGAAGCTTGGCACAGCACCTTCGGCGCAGAATGGAAACGAACGCGGAATGGTATTGCCGGAGCTCAAATCGATGCTATTCATGGGATTGGATTTGTTGTCCACCAGTTGTCAGGAGCTGTTGTTACAGATGCTAGAGTATAGGTTTCTGCATGGGATGACAACGCTGAGGTTGGAGTTTGTTTTGTGTAGGTTGCGGTGGCTACCTGAATTTAAAGAGAAAATGAGGGATTTCGTGGGTCGTGGACTGAAAGTGGAGGTCATTGGTGAGGCGGGGTCAATGAATTGGTTGTGAAGGTTGTCTTGTTTTAAATTTGCGTTATACATCTGGAACCAACTTCTACTGTGCATTTAGTGTCGCTTTATAGGCAGTCTTTGATAAGCATGTGGGCCTTGAATTATGTGTCAGTGACTCGGCGACGATTCCCGTTATCGAGTGAAGGTGCACCCCTCCACTAGCGGTCTTTGTCTATCAATGTGTGCTGCCGTCGTTCTGAACCCCTGTCTAAAATCGCTTCGTATTGTATGAACGTGCAATAGGGAACCCCACCCGATCTCCTTTTGCTATCCCAAGTATATCCCTCACTGCTGCAGCCCTGTGACCTCAAACTTTGGAGACTTCGGGCTGAACCTCCCATGCTGTGCGCCCCCCTGATTTGCCGTCTCGATTGCAAAACTCACACGACCAGTTTCCTCCCTTCGAGCCTTCGACCACATTTTGTCAACGTCATCGCTTGTCATCATGACGTAGACCGTTTTTATTTCTGATCTTATCCGTAGCAACCTCGCTGCTGCGAGTCTCTTGCTGACGAACGCTACTTCTACTTGCTGGAGGGAAGGGTTTCACGCCTCACGCCTCAAGAGCTAACCACACCCAATAACAGTGAGATGCAGAAAAAGATGATTTTAGTCGGTGATCTTTGACCTGCATCCTTGCCTTGAATGGGGCACGTTAGGTCGGAGACGTAAGTCACGAATATTAACATATTCCTGTCAGACGGAGCTGGAGGGAAATCTGCGAGATGTGATTGGTCGTAGTTTGGAATTGGCAGAACGAAAAGTATTAGTGATGGCGTCTATACTGGTGCTATACATATATTGAGTTGTAGCGCCATGCGAGATAGTTATGAACGTGAAGTCAATCCGGCTCCATGCCCGCATTCCATACATGCCTGATGCTGATCGCATGCATCTCATCTCAGGATGATGTGAGTAGCCAATGCGTCGCACAGAACCGCCTCTCAACATGCACCAACTGTATTGTATCCTGCATTGTTGCATTCCGATTGCGAATTATCTTATAGTGTGGTTGACCACTGCATTTTGATTACCCAGATTGTTCACTTACTCTGAAGGGGTACAAGAATGCATTCTTCTTTATTGTTGAAAGTGGATTGCCTGATCGTACCTTAGGTGAAGATACGACATAATAAATCCGTCGTGCTACAGATGGGGGACTAGAAGGGCATTGCACAGAACAAGCAGCCGCTCACGCGATTAATTGTAGTGCGGTTTTTATTGTTTGTTAGGTTTCACGGAAATGAATGGGCGGGATTCATCAATCAAAGAACGAGAAGGTATTGTATAACTGAGTAATGAGAATTAGAACAGCATCGAGGACGAGGTTCGCGTAATGAAACCTGTCAATGCGAGCCTCCCACGTTTCTGCAGCGACTTTGTCGTTGGTGCGGGGCGAGGCGGGGTCATTTAAGGGAGGCTATGAGCAGGGAAACGTACTAAGGAGTGGTTGTTTGCGTAAGGGTAAAGCAGTTGATGATTGTGAGATAGATGTGGGGAAGAATAGTGGAGTCCCGTGATCTCAGGTGGACATCAGTGAGCCTTGTTGGATTCTCAAGCCAGCAGGCACTCAACACATGTTCTCCCTCTTCTAGTTCTCTCACACAAACTACTCTCCTCCGTCTAGACAGGTCTTTTCGTGAGTTAATATCCGCGTTTTTTTCTCTCTTCTTCCCAGGAAACCATCACAAGCTGACAAGCAACCCCCTCGGTTCTTTTAGAGGCAGATCTGTCTCAACCCTCAATGGATTCCCAGCTGAGCTACCGCCAGGACGAGCCAGCACCCACAGTGGAAGAAGAGTGGCAGATCATCTCTGCCGACTGGTGGCGCACGTCTTTTAGTTCGATATCATGGTCATACGAACCAGAAAAGGCACTCCAGAATCGCGTATACGCAAAGCCACCTTACTATCACCTGTCGCTGTACAACAAGCGGGAGCAGGAGCCCTCTGACGAAGAAGGTGCTGATGATGCTCCAAGAACACCGAGCGAGTGGGACTCGTCCTCGAATTGCCGCATTGCTGGGCAGGACGATGTGTTGAACGAGGAGCTGATTGGAGTGAAGGGTGCAAGCGATGTGCTGAAGATATACGAGAAGGCGGTTGGTTTCGACCATTCGCCTCAGCCGGTTTTCGGCTCGGAGGATGTGAAGAAGAGGGCGGAGTTGCGTACCAGTTGGTCCGAAGAGGACGTTCAGTTGGGGAAGGAGCTTTGGAACGAATTCGTGGCGGACCTCATCGGCGGGCTGTCGCTGCGGGATCTCTTGAAGGAAACGAGACGAAAGCCAAAAACCACGAATCATTCCCCCGAAAGTCGACTGGCGCCACACAATCTCAGTGTTGACTATTTTTTCCCGCCCCCTACACCCAAGCCTTTCCGGCTCAATCCTTCAGCATCGTCTTTCATTCCTTTCGGCTCACCCACGTCCACTTTCTCCTTATCTTCCTGCAGCTCGTCGTCTTCTGGCTCTCCGGACCACTTTGTTTCGTTTTCCTTCCCGGCATCCAATAGGTCGTTCTCACCAGCCGCCAACAAAAAGGACCATCAGGGATACGTCCACAGCCTTCGTTCGCGTTCTCGTACGACGAGCAGCGACAGTAGCTGCACCGCAGGCAACGACCGACCCTCTAGTAACTTTTTACCACCCTTCCTGTTCGAATCAGCGAACCAGCGCCGACGCCCAACCCGAACGTCTCGAACGCGCACAATCGTTGATCGTTTACGTTCTCAGAATCACCAGGATGTTACTTGGAGCTCATCTGCTAGTCAGGACTCCAGCCCCACAGTATCCGATGTTGGGGCCGGCAACTTGAATTATTTCAAATCGAGACTGTCGGACGACGGAGCTGCTGGTGGCAGGTCAAGCGCTTGTCCAACCACGCCTCCTTTGACGGAAGAGGAACGGCAATACAACGAGCGCGTTGGCGTCGTTAGTTGGAATGATAATGTAGAAGGCTGGACGATTCCTCCTGCGCCAGTCCCCGTAGATCTTGAGACCAAAAGAACGAGATCGAAGGAGTTGCTCATGACGTTAAGGAGAAGAACGGACTCCTTGACTTCGAACGCCACTTCGGCCGCGAACCCGCTAGCAGCAAGGTCACTCGGGGTCGCGCTCGCCTCTACCACGTCTGTCATTTCTGACCCTGAAAGATTGGTCGAATCTCCCGAGCCCGCCGAGTATACTTTAGCCGAGGCGGAAGCCAACACCCACTATCTCGAAGAGGATGATCTTTGGATTGAGAGACCGAACCAACATCAAGGTACGAATCCTCGCAGTGCCTTCCCTACCTCTTGCCACTCCTCTCGAGGCTCGGTATCCTCGACTCTATCTAATGTACCTGGCTCTCCGAGGGCAACTTATGCGCATACATCCACACACTCACACACTCAACGCGATATCTGGACTCAAAATCAAAACTCTTCACACGCCCAAGCGCCTCCCAAACCCGCCAAATCCGCAAAAACATATCCCACGGGATACCTTGCGGGTCCATCCACAGGGACGCCCTATACCGTTCTCGGACTCCCACTATCAGTGTCTGGAGTGCGTGTAAACATGCCGGTAGCTATGTCGGTGCCAGGAATGCCAGTGACAATGACGATGGGTGCTGCTCATGCAACGATGCAGGTGCCAATGTCTGTACCGGTGCAAGTCCCCGTTCAGGTGCCAGTGCAAACGATGCAGTATTCGACGTTGATGCACTTGAGGATCATGCAGCAGATGCAGGTGATGAGGAATAGCATGGGGCTGAGTGGTGGTGTGGCTGGTGCCACTGCTGGGGTGACTCGATAACTGTAGGTGCTTAGGCACTTAACACCCAGACGCGTGGATATGTGGGAATCTCTTTTTTGTCCAGCTGTCTCCGATATGGGTATGCGTTGTCTCTTTTTTCCTTCTTTCCTGTGTTCATTGTCGTTTTCACTCCTTTTTTGACGTGACTTTCTTGGATGTTCATCTCACGCGCCTTTGTCTCTTCACTTTTTGTAACATATCACGTGCATCCCTTTTCCCTTCACGCTTATACCAAATGCCCTCTCTTCGCTTGTACCACTTTCAACAGTGTCGCTTATTTCAACCCGCAGACATTTAGTAGTCTACCTGCTTCGACCTTCTTGTTCAAAGTCAAATCTTGCACCTATTCACACAACGTAGCTGTCACCTGTTCATGTTTCTCTCCCCCCTGTCTTTTTCCGTCGCTCTGCTGTCCAATGATTGGCGATTATTATACTCAATTACTCCCTATATTTGCCTTTGCCAGATTATCTATCTGTGCCGGCCACTTGTCTTATATATAGTACGTAGCAAAAGTTGTACACATTGTTTTCTGCTCCAGTATATTGTTCGAGCTATATATTGTTCATGAACCAACTCACGCTACCTGGCAAGCCTCTAAACCCACCACAAAGTTAATAGTTACATCAATCAAGAGTCTTCGCTCCTGGAGCCAATTTCTGCAACCGTTTTCGCAGATGCGATGGCCACCCCAGTGTAGCCAAATCGTCTATCATCGGAATGCTAGAGTCACTTCCCCACGCACCTTGCGCCTCTAACATTTCCACAAACAACGCCTCCAATAGGTAAGTCTCGGAAACTCTATCTTCACCTAAAATTTCGATGAGATCACGAAAAACGCAGTTCTTTATTTTTCTGTCGATGGCTATCGACCTGAGCATTGGGAACCTGAGGGCATCTCGTATAAGAGGTTTTGGCGCGAGCTTGATCAACGTTTTCGCTATGAAAGTATTTGAACACCCTGAAAACACGAGGTTTTCAATGTTCATGTCCGCATGGATATGATCGAGAGGTGGGTACGATTGAATCCAATGGTCGTGAGTGAGAGCGGGAGTCGTTTGAAGAAGGCGTTTTTGATCTCGCATGATACGGATCTGGAAAACCCTTCCTCCCAGCGTAATGTACGCAATGATGGCATTTGTATATGCTCGATTATTGCTGTTGCCCATTTGTAACATGAACATGACCACTCGAAGTGTTCCAGATGTGCGAGTGTTGCCGGCCTGTTTAGCCATGGGGTTTGTGTTGCTGTTGGGTATAGGGAGAGGTGCAATGGTATCTAATTAAACCTGGACATTGACGAAGCAAGAACTCGGCGCAGACGTTTATTGGTATCGAGACTAACGGAACTTGTCACTTATGATGGAGGCCTGAACCGATGTGTGATGAGACCAACCATGAGAGGGGAATAAGTGAGTCATGAACCAAAATCCCAATGTCTTGGCACCTGTACATCTGATAATGTTGTGATGCACATACAGCAAGAGAGAAGGTAGGGAGCAGACTACGGAGCCTCCTGATCCTGTCATGCGAGTAGTAAGTGATCTGAGTTCGGCCGATCATGAAGAGGCCAGAGGGATCACAAGTAGTCGGAAAAGGACAACAGTGCTTCCGCACAATTAGGGCGATCAGTAGATCAAGCTTGGGTGAGGGCTAGCGAGGTTAGGGGCATGGTGCTGTCAAACAAGTTGTAACTGAAGGACTAGACGTTCGTCCGTGCAGCCAGCAGTCCAGGCCATAGTCACTACTCAGATGGTAGAGGGATTGTGTACCGGAAACACGTCACTACACGACGCAAGACCTTTCTCAAGAGGAAAAAAACTCACTGTAGTTAGCCATTTGTTTAACTGACATACCACCTCTAAAGAAAAATGGCTATCGTTTGGAGACGTGCATCATTCAAGGCCCAGGTGGTCAATGTGAGGTTTGTGCAGGGTTTAGTCTGATTTCGCACCCAATTCCCGGAGAGTTCTTAATTACGACGCCATATAGTTTTGTTCGAAATCGGCAAACAAGTTAAACCTCCTGCTTTCTTCTCACCCTCGCCATGAACAAGCACATTCGGGCAAAGTTTTCCAAAGATGGTGCGGCTTCTGAGCAGTCTCGGAGCGAGGTGAGGTTGGAAGTGATCAACTACACAAAAACTCAAACTTCCAGCAGGAACTGTACACTCATTATGGTGAGAGAACTGATGGACGTTTGTCGATAGGACAAGACCCCCACCTTAACTCAGAAGAAATTGGCCAACTCGGAGAGGCGAATGCAAGAGGCTCAGGTGAGTTGTGACACAATTCAGCTGTCTTCCTGTGTGCGCTGAAGCAGAACCAGGTTAGGAAAAAAAAAAAGAAAAAGAAAAAAAGGATGCAAGTATGCCTTCTCAGGTATGGGCGCTTTTTTTTTTTTTTTTTGATCGACAGCTGGTAATCGTGTCTTCATCAGGTTACCACTTCAAGTGGATTACCTAGTGCTACTCGTCAACTAGGAGTCGTCGAAACTTATAGCGACTCTGATGAATCATCTCGTCCTATTAGCCCTTTTACGTGACGGCGTAGCCTCAAGTAATACTCTCTCGTCAATTATCGGTCACAAAGGATGGGGTCAACTCTTCCACTCCGTCTATGGCCACCTTATCTTCCTTATTCGCAGTAGTGGGCAGTAGCTGCGCAGTTAGCTGCCATGAGGGCAGTGCAGGAGGAGAGACGCAGGATAGAAGAAGAAGAAATGGTATGACTGGTGCTTGAGGTCGAACGTGAGGAGAGAAAACACAAAAAACAGGACGAAACCAATAGAAAGAGGCAAGAATGTGCACTGATCAAGCAGATGAGGAAGAAGCAAGAGGAGGAAGGCTGAGATGGAGGTGGGGTTGTTAACAGCCAGTTTGTCTCTATCCAAGACTTTCAAGAGGAAGAGGGAGGAGGAGGAGGATTATGAAAATGAGGAGCCGGGAAGGAAGAACAGATGGTGATGAGAGCTAAAAGGAAGGCGAAGTAAAGTTAGCGGTCGCCCCGATACAAATTCGATTCAGTGATCATGGGGGAGGGGGGGGGTGGACAATCCTTGCGCCAAATGCACAGCACGGGGCATTCAGTGTGAGGTGTTTGTTGGGTAAGCGAACGAGACAAAGAGTAATGAGAAGTGTTATTGACCAGTCCTCAGAAGTGTGCCTGGAGATGCCGATTATGCAAGGAGCGGAATTGGAAATGCCTGCCGAACAAGATGAACCCTCAGAAGCTCCCGTTGGCTGTTTCAAGTCAAAAAGGCATGCCGTCAACTGAGCCACTTCTAGGAAGTCGGTAACGACTTTCCATTTCCAATAGGTGTAGCTCGGCTAGCGACTGTACTCGACCATAGCGATGCAACTATGCGAGACTGAGGGCAACGATCGCTGAGAATACCAAAGTGGTCAACAAGCTATCGGCGGCAGTGACAGGATTAGGGGGAACAAGGAGCCCATCTGTGTGCAGGAAAAAGGCCGTATACGTCGAGAGTGACGACGGAGAGGACGAAAAGTCTGGCCAGGAGGCTATGTAGATATAGTCAAGCGGGCAAATTGGGAGGAAGACCATTTCTTGACGTCTGTCGTCTGTGTTTTCATGCCCAGGCGCTTCACGAAGTTATACAGCACAATAAGTCTCTAGAATATGGGGTATCGATGACCGTTGTTTAAAGAGAATTGAGCATATGGACCGTTATGGGTGACGCCACTATTGGGCTATGGGTGGAGAAAACAACCTGATCAGCTGATGCCTACCGGGTGCCTCCATAATACCACAAACACTAGTCCACTAGTCAGGATCACTTTCAACGTTATTGAGCAAAGTGTGGCAAGCCAAGAGGGCCGTGTTGATCTCCTGATTTTTTCCCGAAGGAAACCTGACAGCTCCTTTCCAAATACATTGTTCCCAATCAGGATTCCAGCCGTACATATCCTGTCCCTAGCACGTCCACAATTCAGCTCCCACAATGGGGAGAGCACTCTGCTACTCTCCAAGGCCGCGGTTGATGTGAGGGAATGCAATTCGGAGTAAGTATAGGGGAAAGGGATTGGAGTGGTTTCATGCATGGGTAGGATCCACCAGTCACCACCCGATGGTGCAACCAGACAGCAGGCGGATGGTCATTTTTGACATTGGGTTAGGCCTAGCCGGGATGGATAGGTATCACTGTGCGAACGTTGGTGCTGGGGATAGGGCTAGCCATTATGTGGTGGGACGGAAATCTGGCCGGACGCCATACCTCGTGCAAAGTTGTTGTTGGGCTGGGGGAAGAACTTAGTGGAACAGAAAAACCCGAAAGTCCCGTCACAGGTATTATCTCAAAAGGACCACTGCCTAGGAAGAAATAATATAATCTCTATTTGTGTTGGCCCCAATACGTCCATTCATTTACTCAACAACGATACTCCAATCCTTTACAATTAGCACCTTCGGATCCTTCACAATCAGCAGGCTCGATGGTCCCTCTTTCTTCTCACCCGCCGCGACACCATCATTCCACTCCCAGACCAGCTCCCCACTCTCACCCTCAACTTTCACACTCCTCGGTTTCCTCTCCAACCCCGCAACAATAACCCTCTCAACCCTGACATCCTTAATACTCTCCGCGAATGAGTTGTTCGGGGTGTAAGCACCCTTCAAAGCGACACCATCAACAGCAGCATCAGGATCATGCGAAGCCATATCCCTGCTCGAGATCTTCAATAGCGGCTTCTTGACTTTATTGCTAGCTGTCTTATCGGCAGTGAATTGTCGCCAGACAAGTTGGCCCTTCTCGTGGTCGTACGATTCACCATCATCGAGATACAACTCGCCACGAGCGGTCCCGCACTTGCTTACCGCGATGCGGAGAGTGAATGGATCGTGTTTCATGGCAGTTGATGCACGACGAGGACGTTCGCGAGTAGGTATGATGGATCCGCCACGGATGAAGAGAGGGATCTGATTGAGAGCTGCATTGACAGTGATCATCTTGCCCTTGGTTGTGGTGCGGTGGGCGATGAAGGTGAAATAATCGTAGTAAATTTGGTCTTCTGCTGGGAGATAGACGGTGGCTTCTGTAGCGCCTTTCTCAGTCACGGGCTTGACGAGAAGGCCAGAGGAACCGATGAAGTATTGATCGTCGAGGTCGAACCCGTTCCTGTCTCTGGGGAATGCGACATAATGAGGCCTGTGCAAATTGAACATCTTAGCTTCACCATTCTCCATGAAATATGGTTGCCACTGGCTGACCTCAACACTGGCAGACCAGTGACCGTGGTCTCACGGAACTGAGTGTACCAGACGGGCAAGAGGCTGTATCTCAAGCGAAGAATGCTACGGACGTAAGACTTGTATGGCTCGTCGAGCAAGTATGGTTCACGGCGTTTGGTATCAATGTGAGCGTGGGCACGGAAGAAAGGTGCGAAGGCTCCAACTTGGTACCACCGAACGAGCATCTCAGGCTCAGGGTTGCCGAAGAAACCACCAACGTCAGCTGTGAAGGAATTGCAATGAATACCAGATCAACGACTTCAAGACGAAGGATACTCACATCCGGCAAAGCTCATGCCTGCGATACTATTTGAGAGTACCATCTTCACTCCAACGGCCATATGCTCCCAAGTTCCGAGGTTATCTCCAGTCCACATGGCTCCGAAGCGTTGCGAGCCGGCGTAGAAGGAGCGTGTGAGGACGAATGGTCGTTTAGGCGGGTTCGAGCGCTCGTGAACGGCTTGCCACGTGTGGTTAGACTGTGAGACGAACCATGAGATGCTATCCAACCTGCATTAGCTGGGTTACTTACGAAAAGCATTCCGTTGATATTGTGCACATCACGGTGTTCCCAGCCGCCATAATGGATAGAATCTTTGGGCATGGTAATCTCGGGACCGTTGAAAATCGAGGGCTGCGAGCATTTTAGAAATTGGCAAGGTCAAAACTCTAAAACGCACCTCATTCATGTCGTTCCAGATGTGAACATCCTCAGTGCTCTCAGTCCAAGACCAAGCACCGTTAGGGAGTTGGTAGGTTTTGAACAGGGATTTCCACCATTCCCAAGCACCAGGGTTGAAGAAGTCGATCCAGGAGCTGCTACCAGACCAGCACCAGCCCTCGTACTCACCTTCACCGCTTTTGGGTTTGACGAGGATATCCATCTCGGAGGCTTTCTGATAAACCGGATAGTTTGAAGTGCGTTTGACATGGGGATCAATGATTACAACCATCTGCATTACGCGTTAGTTGGATGAAAGAAGGGCGGCGACGAATGCTTACCTTGCGACCAAGAGCAGCAACATCGTTGATCATGTCAACGGGATCGGGAAAAGATTTCTTGTTCCAAATGAAGTACTTGTGGTCTTCAGAGTACTCAATGTCCAACCATAGAACATCAACAGGGAAGTCGTCCTCGTCGAACCGCTTTTGGACGGTACGGACATCGTTAGAGCTGACGTAGTTCCATCGACATTGGTGATAACCCAAGGACCAATGTGCGGGGAGGACAGGGGTGCCCGTCAACCTTGCGTATTGCGTGAAGATGTCCTCTGGAGTGGGACCAGGAAGAAGGAAGAGGTCCAGGATGCCAGACTCAGAAATCCAATGGGTCTCTGTTGACTTCTCGGACGCATGTGAGACATCAATCCACGTCTCCGACCCAACAGCATTGAAAATGCCAACGGTCGAGTCAGTGGAATGAGCGTGCATAACGGGGATAGAACCATAGAGGGATACGGGTGATGAGGCCAAATATTCGAAGACATCGGCGTTGTAGAGACGATAAGGATCGGAGAAGAAAGCGTTTTCTCCAGTTGTGCTAGGCAAGGCCAGGCGTGTAGCATGCTGAGGGATACCGTATACTGTGCCGTGATTGGGGAATGTGATATCGAGCGAGAGAGACTCGGGACCTGATTCATTTGACGTGAGTTTGTGCTAAACAGGTGGAACAGGAACAAGATATACCTTTGGGTTTGGTATCAGTCCAGGAAGAAAAAGATTCCTCCCAGTAAGCGTCTTCCTTGTCCCCTTCAAACCAAGCCCTGGGATTCTCCGACTTCAGCACTTCCTGTGCACCTTCAGCACCCTCGCCTCCTTCAACTTTATTTTCCTCCGTCTTCTCTTCTGCCTGTGGCTTATTCCGGAAGTGTTCCATGTGCAAGAGTCCCTGACCATTCAGAACAATTTGCTCCTTCCCGTTCTTGAGGAGAGCAACCCGAAGGGGTTCATACGAAACGACCACCTCGAAGTCTTTCTTCTCTCCGTGTACAGCGCGAATGTCCTTCTTTCCCGCGGTCCAACGGATGGTGTCGCTGATCTTGGGCTCTGTAATCAAAGCCCAAGACGCGGCTTCGTCGTATCGTTTGCGAATGCCGTCGATTTCGTCCATTCGGACTCGGACAACGCCATCCTCATGGACCCGCAACTCGAGGCTGAACTTGATGTTGGGGTATAACGAGGACTTGACTCGGGCGGTAAATTTTGCTTCAGTTGGGTCGATAGCGATAGAATCTGTCACCACCGAGTAGGGAGATTTCCAAATATCCTTGGATTCTTTAGCACGTGCAGCCAGAGCCCTGCCTCGCCGACAAAAGCCTGACTGCGAGCAGGTTTTGAAATCATGGGCCTTGAATGCAAGAGAGTCCTCTAAGAGCAGGAGGGAGACAAGCCCGAGTAGCGTCCAAAGCCGCATATGGGGGGATGTACTTGGCGGCGTAGGGGACTGATATCTGTTTTTACACGTCAATACTGACCAGACCCAGGACTAATAATAATGTTCGCGCATTGGCACTCACGTGGCCTTTCTGTTTGGCATCACCCCCTGGGTCAAGCAATCTGCTCCATTTTGGAGGCTGTTCCTTCGCTCCTCCTATGCCCTGCTTAGCTCCCTGAAATCCCACAGAACACGACCTTGTCCTCGTGGGAGGCTTTTTGCGTGATTATAAATATGAGAGCGAGCATTATCTATAACCCAAGAACCTTCTACCATGCGATCTTCATCCTCAGATAAGCTCGACCTGGATGAGAAGCACCAGCCTACAGAACATCGTGGTATATCAACGGCGGGCGTCATCATCAAGCTAGATAGAACTGGTCTGCCTCTCGTCCCCCAGCCCAACACCTCGGATGCTGATCCTCTCAATTATCCAATCGTGCGACGTTTTAACCTCTTAATTTACACCACCCCTAACCCAGGTGAAGTGGTTGAAGTGGCTCATTCTATTTCAGGTTTCCATCCTAGCTTCTCTGGCGACGCTGAACGTTTCAATTATTAATCCAGCCGTGGTCCCGCTAGCTGACGAGTTCAACATCGCTCACGTAACGGCCACCTATCAAACTACAATAGCCATTGGTACAAGTGCTCTCGGACCATTGGTTTTCGTTCCCATTGCAAATGTTTACGGCAGGAGGCCTGTCTATCTGTTTACACTGCTCATTGGCTTAGCAAGTGCGATCGGTTCTGCCGGAGCCAAGTCTTACGGGACCCTTATGCTTGCTCGGGCCTTCAACGGATCCGGTGCCGCCACCGCTGCGGTTCTCGGGGCTGGGACAATCTCAGACATGTGCTATATGCACCAACGAGGGAAAGCCATGGGACTATACACTGTAATGCTAACAAATGGTGCGCACCTGGCACCTATTGTGAGTGGACCATTGGTTTTCGTTCGATTCGTTATGACAAACGCTTCAAGATTGGTGGCTACGTTGCTAGAAGCCACGGGTGGCGATGGTGTTTTTGGACCGGAGCAATGATGAACGGTAATCCCCCTATTTACCTCCCAAGAAACCTCATACCGATCCAAGTATAGGCGTCATGCTAGTTGTTTGCCTCTTCTTTCTTCCTGAAACAATTTATACCAGATCTCCCGGCTCATATGATGAGATACTCGCCGAGCTAACCGAGAACAATGAGCTCAGCGGCGTTGAGCTCAAAGAATTCCTCAAACAAGGAGAAGTCTACTATCCACCGCCGCTTAAATTGCGGACCTACTGCAACCGGTTAAAGTTTTGGCACGCATCATCGGAGCGTCGTATCAAAGCCAGAGATTTCGTCGTCAAGCCGTTAACCATGCTAAAATACCCTTCCGTCGCCTTTCCCGCCCTTTTCTAGCGAGTGCATATTGCTCATGAATCAGGCAGCCCCGTCATTGACATCGTATATAGTGGCGTTGTTTACGGCTTCGCCTCAATCGAACCCGCCTTGACATTAGCGACCCTTTTCACGAGGATATACCACTTTGACACTGTCCAGAATGGGTTTGTAATGCCGCTTCGCATCACAACACCGAGTTTCACCGGCGATTAGGCTCGCAAATGGAATAAGCTTGCTCGTTGGAGCGTAGGTTATTTATTCTTGGTCTGAGTGTTCCAATTTGCTCACAAACTAACACCAGGTCCCTGGGTGAACTATGCTCAGGACCAGTAACTGACGTAATGGTGCAACGAATGCGCCGAAGGGCTCTGGAAAAAGGAAAAACAGCTCCAGCTGAAGTACGCCTTCAAGGGATTTGGACAGGAGCCATTACTGTTCCTGCCGGCCTCCTTATGTATGTCCATTCCTCGCTTTTCTGAACGTAGCTGAGGACCCTCTGTAGATGTGAGTAGACTTATATGATACACGATGATTGAGTGTTCGATTCTTCCAGATGGATTCACCATCCAGTATGGTCATACCTTCGTTGCGCCATGCATTGGGATGGGTATGTCCTTGTCCGCTACTACTCTTAGTTCATCATTCTGACTGGCATCCAGCTATAGCATGCTTTGGCAGTGAGTGTCCCTAACCGTCAAAATTCCCTTTAAATCGATCATCATGCTTGGTAGTGCAAATCGTATCATCTGTCTGCTACACCTACAGTTGTAATGACTGCTATAGCGTTCGCAGCAATGATGCAAGCATCTGTTTCGGGTGTGTTATATTTATCGCACGACATGACGTGTTCACTAATGAGTGGACCTAGATTCATCCGTCAGGTATTTGGCTTGACCCTGGGATTCTATTCGTGAGTCATCCATTATAGTACGAGGTGGAATATACGTTTAGGATTTGTGTTTATCATCCAGCATCCCTTTTGGTGACAAGGTAATCGCTGCCAGTCTTTCGGGTGATCTCCAACCTCCAATTTTTTTCAGATCGGATACCAATGGTCGTTCGTTGTTTTCGCAGTGATATGGTTTGTAGTTCTTGCACCCTGGACTCCGCTCCTAATTTTTATCATCCAGTGTGGTCACATTCTTGCCCATCATTCTTTTGATGTTCAAAGGAGAGAAGTGGAGGATGAGATTAGGTGTCCCACCAAGTGACTGATCATCCACTTTGTTGTTCGCTATTTTGTCCACCAGCCAAGTTATCCAACAGTCCCACATATTTTAAAGCAAATCTCTGCTTCTCCTCCACCGAATTCATCACCTCTGTTCTCCAATGTGTGTTCACCGCTGCTTTGTACTCAGGCGTCTCGAATGCCTGATCATGCGCCCATTCATGTAATGCAAGATACTTCGGCGCTTTCTTAACCTCCCCCTCTGCTATCACAGACGTAGAGCTAGAGCCGACGAGCACATAACGCCCCGACGAAATCCATCCCGGAGCAGCGCTCAACATGGGTATATGTTCCTCCGTGTACCACCTATTAAACCACTCCTCCGACTCCCGTGAAGGGGTCATACAAACCGCGACCAAGGTCCCTCTATGAGCTGGTACGAGTTCCAAGGGTGCGTGAACGGAACAAGGCCAGTATACCCGACAATCAATACTCGAAATGCTCACACCGTCTTTCCCACCAAGTCTTTGACCAAGACTCTCCAAGACACTCTCTACATCCGACTCCCGTGACAGCGGAGCTTCAAAGAAAATCCCAAGCAAGGTTTCTTGTACTTCGACATTCTGACAGTTCTCAGTTGCCAAGACTCTGGGGCTGTTGATACAAGAGGACCAGAATACTGAGATCCTCCCGTCAGGGTTACTATCTCTGCTGGGGGACGATGGGGTCGCGTGAGCTATCTCAGGGGACAATGATCGGTGAATGGTGTCCAAGACATCTGTTGAATTGTTGAAAGAAAAACACATGTGTCATTGGGGATGCGTAAATGTCAAGAACCCGACATCTGTCTGGGGAAAAGATGTTGGGGTTAAGGCGAGGAGGTATCTCACCTTTCCAAAAGCTGGTGCCTAGAGAACGATATGATGGGGTTGGTGTAGTGATGAAGATGGTGAACAGTCGATTGGCCATTAGCAGAACGACTGTGTAGCTTGGTAATGAGGTTGTGGACGGGTTTGATTGTACGGTGTGAAACACCAGACTATTTTTGCAGTTAGGTGGCGTGGTCATGTATCACTCAACATACAGAATTACCATCATCACGAGGCCAACACCCCAAAGTTTGACAAATTTCTTCCTGTTCTGAGATGTCCCTGGGTGATGCGAAGGACACGCGGTCATATATCAGAATTTTTTGACTCTCCACCCGATGCATTTTCCAGATATCTAGCCGTTCTTGGTTGGATATTAATAGTATCAATGTTGGCATTTCACTGTTAAGCGCCTTTTTTTCCAATCCAGATGCCTGCTTGAATAATCTATATCGTCGTCATGCCCGAAACAGGCGCAGTCTTTAACAGCCCTGGGAGACCTGTGTAAGACTTTCATTACTGTTCAATCAATGAATAGTAACCACAAAAAATAGAATATTACTAAGGCCAAGGGAACACTGGTTCAAAAAAAAAGTCTACGACGGTCAGCTGAAATCAGCGCAGGTGAGGACCTGTCGGCGCGCAGGCTGTGCAATACCAGCGAGCTGGAATCGGTGGAAATGTTTAATGGTGGATGGGTAGCCGGGGATATCCACGGCTCGTCCTTGCCTGGGCGCTGTAAGTTCCGATATTGTCCAGCGGCCAAGAGCCTCGAACATCGTTGCACCAAACGGCACTTGTCACTGGTTAATAGCTCAATACCAAGCTTGAACGATCCGAGGTTGATGCTGTATCTTGAGTTCTTGTCTGCTGATCAGAAGATATACAGGATTGAATCGGGCTCAAAGTTCAAAGTTCAAGGTAGGACGAGATGACTATCCCCAACAAGATCTAGGGTCAAGATTAAGAATAACCTGCTGCGTGAATGAGCGAACCTGATAACCTCTATAAATATCTAGGAACTTACTAACGAGCATTTGCGGTCCAGTAGAGTAGTTCGGTACCCTAGGAATTCTTTTGGACGGATCAAATGCAGAATATTCTTGACATGAAACACTCGAAATGGGAAAAAAAAATTGCAGCTGACCTCACAAGAATGTGCAATATAAACATTTTTATGAACGAGTTTGACCGACCAGGCAAGAAGAGATGTGAAACACTTATCTAACCACTTGCGTACCGTGGCCCACGTCAAGCTGTTCATCATGCCAATGAAGGGGCCACAGGGATGCAAACGAGTCCCATGCGCCCTCGCATGGTGCATTCTGGATGTGTCCCGACCCTCATTCCGTGTACGTATATGGAGTTGCCTGGAATCACCGCGATGTCCTAATATACCATATAGAGCTGGAGCACGCCATTAACCGAGCAGAGGATCTTCATATGATTGCGTCAAATGTAAGGAATGTCAAGCGAGTGGAGTAGGCACTATGCTTTCGACTTGACAACCTCTAACACTGGAAGTCTAGGGTGTTATGAGTATCCGCTCTCTTACCCCATGAGTCTTTGGGCCATCTTAACATCCACTCATTGTCATTATTTTCAGGGGAATCCGTTCAACAGAGACCCATGATTCAGAAAAATGAACCAAATATGGGTTTATACAACCATGGCTATTGGTGCGGCACGAGGTGGAAGTCGAAACTCGAGAGGATACGCGAACCGGCACTGACAAAATGTATGACGTTAAACCGGCTCAATCCCGCAAGGCTGAGTCCAAGTCCAAGGACCTTAACCTTTTGCCGAACGAACCTTCAATAAGGATTCAAGTGTTGACAGGTCACAGGTCCAAGATCCAGGTACAAGGTGTCCAAGATTGACCAACAGAGGCTAAGACCTAAAATTTAAGGAATCACTGGCGGTTGCCAGGTCAATATGTCATTAATATCACTCGATAAATGGTAAATACCTGGTAATTTGGTATCAGAGATCCACGGAAGCCCGGAGTGTATGGATCACTGGATTCCATATAGGTACGGCAGCCATTCCCCCATCAACCCATCACGTTAAGATCATAGTACATACGGTAGTTTGCAGTCGTAGAGATCTATATGATGTCTCCAATAAGCTTTAGCCCCGCGCATGAGTTTCAATGGTCCGGTGTCCACTGCCTTCGGTGGCGAGAATTGTTACACAAGGACAAAACAATGGATCTAGCCCTGGTCCCGTAGTGTTGCGGGTATAAAAGCACCTCCGTTCTATCCGTTTGCTGTACTTTCCTGCCAGTGCTTTCCCCTCCTCTCCTAAAGCTAAATTTTGGATTACCCTTTGTCTTTTAGTAGTTGACAATGTCCTTCTCTACGGAGACGACACTTTCCTCCTTGCCGCTGACGTCGCTCACTGCGTGGTCGATGCAGCATATCCGTGATGTGTTTGAGGCATCGAGCGATGAAGAGGCATTGCGAGCGCTTGGCAACACATTTGCGCGGAATGTCGAAGCCACCGTAAACGGAAGGCCCATACAATATCAGGATATTCAGGGAATGGTGTTGGCGTTGAGGAAGGGATCAAGATTGAAAGTGTCATGGCAGCAGGCGCGAGAATTGCCTGACGATGCATCTACAAACCAAGTACGCCGTCTTTATTTTGGGGCCAAATCAACGGTCGTATATTGATGTCGAGATGCAATAGAGCGGTGTATTCAGTGGAACATATGTTATTCAAGGCATCCAACGATTGCTACCGGGGTCAAATCACCCAGTCGAATTCGAGCGGCATAAGTCTGTGGGGGTCCAGTGAGTGCGCATCGTTTGGGAGTCGACACAGAATTTGACGGAAAATCAGGATAGAACCACAGAGCAAGGATATTAGCATTGACAGTAGAAGAATCGTGAAACTTACGTTCGTGGCAACCGACGTTCGAGTTAATCGTCAAGCTTCGCTTTGAAACTGGCGCTTGCAGAGAAGGACAGAGGATCTGCCGTCGATCCGGAAAAAACAAGTATCTTAGTATTGTACCTTATTGGACGGCCGCGGCGCTTTGGAATCACAATTTTTTACCAAGTGACCGAGACCAGCATTGGCCCATTGTTGTTGGCAGTGTGAGTGCCGAGTAAGTGAGTTGCCCCTCGATTCGCAAAGCGGGTATCAAGAATCGAAGTGTAAATTTGAGCACTATATTGATAGCACGTTCTCTGGTATTTTTCAGAAGCTGGAGCTGGGAAATTTATGCCTGGCCCAAATTTTAATCTGACGGAAGGCAACAGTCAATGGCCCGACGGTATTGCGAGAAACCATGGACGGCGCCGCAACGAGGGAGATGTGGGTGTTCTGGTTGTGACCATGGTGAATGTTATCTTCCTGGTAGTGTTCAACGATAGGCCAATATACGTTAGTAAATCACTCCCGGGTCGAGGTCGTGTTATTTGACGTACGTAGGTGCATTTTTCAGCGGCAGTCGGGTTCAAGCGTTTTAGAAGCTGCCAAGTCGCCGGGATCGCTTGTTACATGTTATCAATGATGTAGGGCGTCAGTGGAATGCCTTCCTTCCGTGCGTCTTCAACCATAAAGAGCTTTATGGATGGGATTCTGGAAGCCGAGCCTGGATCTACTGTACAACTGACAGACACTCCAAACAAAGTGCACAAATGCTTACATAATGAACGCGTAACGCGACGCGTCTGGAATTCAACTTTGTCAAGAGTGAATGTCTGCCATCTCAAATGGCTTTGAGATGATTTCAGCGATATCCTCGCCTGCCCCAACGCCGGAGAAGACAGTAAACAAGAACACGGTGACGCCGAATAACCGACATGGAGACTTAGCGTTTGAGACACCCTCCAGCTTATCAGGACCATCAAACTATCGACTACTCTACCGCGGCGCACTATCTTTACCCGATTCCTACCTTCTCCTCGATGGGCTCACTTTCAGTGCTCGCTTGGAGTCTCCAATGAAACACCAATTGCTGGAAAATCCACTCGCCTTGGCATTAGAGAGTATGCGTGGTAGGCAGAGCCTACGCTTTCTGACGACCGTCAAACTAAGTGACATATGGTTGGACGAAAGCGGAAATGTCGAAATGTGTGTATATGCTCTTATTCTGTAGCTTCTATTTTATCGATTTCTTACACAGGCAGATTCATCCCCGTGCCACGTTGTCCAAGATCTACTTTGAGAACATATTTTGTCTGCTACCATATCCATCTACATCTACATCTACATCCCATCATCCGATTGATCAGCCACCCGGTATAAAGTCAGAACTAGGTGTAAAGATTGCGTTGGGAGACGCCGGTAAGGGGGATTTGCCTCAGATGTCAAGTTCCCGTTCTTAACGATCCTTCAGACGGTCCCGATACAACCCAGATTGTTGTTTTCGGTCAAGTAGTCGCTTCCCATGCTCGTACAATCAAATTACGAGTCGCGCGGTTGACGCCCCACCCGCTTCCAAGGCCCATTTCAAACCGCATTCCAAGACCTGATGATCCGATACCACGGAGGCCACCCGTCATGTTCAATCGTAACAACAGTATCGGTATCAATAGCTTCCCAAGAGACCTCAAGCGAACTGCAAGTGCAAGTAGCAGCGCCTCAGCATTCAGTCTAGTGTATGGAGATGGAGGCGCGGTTACCAAAAAGCAGAAATTGACTAACGGTGCTGCCAAGGATCTCCCCAAACCCAGTAGCCAGTCTACAACTGGTGATAGAATCTTCAAGGTCCCGTCGCTACCGGGAAAAGCGAAAGGAAAGGGGAAGGGGAAGGAGGATGTATTTGGGTCTGTTCTCAAGAGAAAGACCTCCTTTGGAGACGACCTCAGGAAAGAAAAGGATGTCGGCGAGACAGAAATTGAACGAGCGAATAAGAATGTACGCCAAGATTGATCCTCTTCTCTATCGCTCCTGTCTGATACTTTTCCTACAGCTCATCAAGAAAGCCGCGTTGGAGCACCTGTGTCGGACGAAGGACCCAACGCTGCGACGAAATGTAGACAGAACTCACCCAGAGTTTAAGGAAATCTGGGGGTGGATATACCGGGGTGTAGGATTTGCTCTCGTGAGTCGACGTTTAGCTGGGTTAGTTCAATATCCCGACTGCCAGTTAACAGCGTGCACATATGAAGTCAACGCCCCTCGACAGACGACATATCCACACTCTTATAGAAACGCATGCACGAATGTACGTTGGCGAACCGCTGGATAGGACCCGCTCAACTGGCTAGCATGATCTCACGATATTCACGCTATGAAAATTGCTTTCATTCCAAAGCTATTTTGTATGCAACCATTAGTCCAACTGATTAATTGTTTGTAGGTGATTACTGTTGCATCGCATATAATCTGTCAATAACGCCCTTCAGGTGTAGAGTAATAAGATGTGCAGAAGACCAATAAATATGCTAGGGTCCCAGACACCAAGCCATCTAAGAATCTGCAACGTGGATAGTCTGCCGTTCGACCTTCACCTCTAAAGATACCCCGCTAGAGTACCTCTTCACCTCACCCTTTCCAGATCCTCCTTGCCTAGCCCTCGTTAACCTGCGACTAATCGACCTCGTCCGAACAGCAGTCGCCGGAGAGCCTTCCCCTTGTGCAGACCCGTGAACCTGCCCTTCGTTTGCCTCCTTCTCCTCGGGTGAAACGGGGATACAAGGGAAGATGACTGAGAAAAGCTTTCGAATACCAGATTTGGTTCGAGCGCATATGCGACGAGTGGTGTGGGCTGTTGGCGAAGGAGGCGGTGGAGGGGGAAGATGCTTTGATTTCTTGTCTTGAAAGTACGAAAGGGCCCAGCGGGCGGGTTGTAGCGTATGCGATGGGATCTCACTTTCTGTTTTGAGGACATTCGTTAGCTCGGGGCCAGTGCTGACTTCGCTGGCTGGCTTTTCCCGGATATCATGCTCATCTGAAGATGTGCACTGGTGATTTTGGAAGGTCTGGCACCTAACTTCGCCATCCGCTGAAGGGGAGGGTGCGATCGTAGATGGTGAAACAACATCCCAGTATGACATTCGTCTGGCGTTGGGGCTGGGGAATGTTGCTCGTTTGGGGGTAACCTCAATAGCTTGGATCTCGTCGTGGATGTCGGATATACCTGCGGCCGTTATGCCACTCAAGTTGGGTGCCGTGAACGGGATGGGCGGAGATGTGGAAGGAGAAGCGAGATTCGAGGGGGTTACATCGGCGGAAGAATTAGCGGGATGAGCGGCGCTGCTCTCAGAGATAATAACGTCATCGAGATCGATGTCGTTTGGGGCATCACTGTACTCGCCATCTGGATATCCTGACAAACTTGAAGCCAAAGAAGAAGAACTCAAGATGGACGTGACGGTGTGAGGGGATTCGTCATAATCGGAGTCGTATTCCGGGTGTGAGTGAAGAAGAGAAGGAAGTTGCGAGTCGTTGGGGATCTCGAGTGTTGTCGTCGAGTCGCGAACTCGACTGGCCACAGCGATAGTGGCATTCAACGATGAGACCAAGCGGATCTGTCGCTGGACTTGGTCATCGTAGTCCTCCGTGCCGGTTTCCTGATGATAATAGTCCGCGGAAGATGCCGAAGATGCTGGGACATGAGCTTCGAGCTGCAGGACACTCAACAAGCTCTCCAATAACTGTTGCTTATCCGCATTTCTCATCCCCTCATCTACCTTTGCAACTGGACGATCCCCAGGGGTAGTGCTCGGATGAAAGGATATTTCACGTGTGTTATCCGAAGGAATGCCCTCAGTAAATCTGGTTGCTGCTGAAATGGAGAGACCGCCGAAATACTCTTCGTGCCAGCGAGAGCTGGAAGGTTTAGAGGAGGAACTGGTAGAAAGGACGCGTGAAAGGTTGTGGTTGTCTGTTGATCGCCCTTCGAACGTTAAGACTGAGGGCTTAGATGTGATCGTGAAGGGGCGAATGCTGGCTGCAGATGCCTTGCAGAGGCTTGAGATCGATGATAACTAGTCAAAGTTCAGCGATTGGTTGGGGTGGGTAGAGGAGAGAGAGATGATACCTGTCGCTTAAGGTGGGGGTCGTAGCGTTGAGTGCTATACGTATACACCATTGATGTTGCCATTGCAGAGCCAAAATCGGGCTTTCGCAGTTTGTAAGTTAAGCAAGACGGGGAAGGACAATCGAAGGAGGAAGAGCAAAGTGACCTGTTGCACTAGTCGAATCCTCATAAATGCTGGGGAATAGCAATTCACATAAAGCCAATGCGCACAGACGCTATATAAAGGTTGGGTGTTTGGGTGGAAGAATGGTCAATGGCGCGACGATCGTCCATTGTCTTGGCCGACGTTGGTTATCATGCATGGACCGCTGAGTGTGTGTCATGGAAGTCCAAGTCCAACCCACATGGAATGAGGATAGGCAATTGTTTGTGATCGTGGAATTATGGGATCGGCGCTAGGATTTTTGTTACATTTTATTTTTGGCGCTGAAAGAATGTGGTCATTCCAGAATTGGAGAGTGTACTGTGGCATAATGTCCATTTGTGAGTCATAGGTGGTAAGTCACACCTGGATTGCTTGTATCGCCGCGACAGGATGGGGTAGGAGTAAAGCCACGAAAAACCGAGGCATGGAATCTGGATGAGTCGACACAACCACAACCACCACTTGAGGTCACCTGACCAGTTGGTGTGGAACCATGGGAGAGAACATTGATTTCCATATTTCAGTGGGCCTCCAATCGTCACGACAAGGCCAGGGGATGGTCGGAGGTTGAGCGAAAGAAAGAAAGGAGCTTCTAGAGGGCGAATGTTGCGGGGATATACGGAAGGAAGGGTAAGCGGCTAGGCGAGACGTCAGTCCCAGAGTATGGATGAGCAACTGGGCTGTTTCAGCCTTAGGCACTTTGGCCTGCGACATTGTCCACCAGAGGCCAGAGCTTCATTCCAAGGGCGATCCACAGGGGAATCATGGAGAGAGGAGAAAGTCAAGGGTAAAGTCGAGACGGCCGGTCGCCAATGCAACTGAAGCAAGTCACAGACTTGATTCTATCGGAATCTTTCACGTTTCGTCCCGCCCTCCCCTTCCGCCCTTCCGGATTGTTTCGTGTGACCCTGACGAATGTGTTTCATTGAAGGGAATTGTTCCTGGATTTGTCAGCGTTCTGTGACTCGTGGGATCAATTGCAAAGCTTGTGACGCTGATGGTGTAGATTGTAGTGATTGTGAGTGATGTGTGGGGAAGGCTCACGTATCTTCTGCCCTTTTCGAAGCACAGGCCTTCAAGGATTGCGAAACGATCGGGCTGTTTGAACATTGGATGCTGGGTATCTCGGAAGAATGGGTTCCTCTAGCATGTTTGATGATATATAGGGAGTTAAGGGGTTTTCTTCATTTTTCTTCATTTGTCGGAAAACAGAAGCCAAAAAATGCAATAATCCGTATTTGGGTTGTGGGAATAACATACCTCTTTTGACGGGATTACCTTGATGCTTGGTCATTCAGCATCCAGCATCAGACATCACCCAGTGTTCAAACCTCAAACCTCGACTCGCGATGGCGACGCAACCAGTCCTGAAAGGTCTCCCACCAGATTTCCGCAGCTTCTATCGTTTATTCCGGCGTGCGTGTTCAGCATCTGTACTCCACCGCAACGCAGAATCTGTCGCACTACGAAACCTCTTCAGAACCACCTTTCGACGAGCTGGTCTAATTTATATGCGCACTAAGAGTGAATCGGCTAAAGATAGAGAGATGATCGCCAAACGCGAAGCTTGGTTGGATGCTTGGAATAAACGAAGTGTGTTACCCATGCCCTTGGCAGATGGTAATTTTATTGACAGTTTTGGACATAGTGGATAATACTCTTGCTCTCCTGTACAATTCCTCGCATACTCGGGGGCTCCCACATCAACTCACGAAATTTCTCGGACATTTCATTTACAACCAACGCCGCACGTACTGGGAGAATAAATATAAAGGACTTGTGTGGAACCCACAGCTTCCGCCCGACTCGCCCCAATACAAACCTCAGCCTGAGAGACCGGCACAGGCGGCCAAACGCGCAAAGGAGAGGAAGATGAAAGAGTTTGTCGAGCAGGCTTTAGGGCCTCTGAGAGAGGTTGTGAGGATGGCTGAGGGGAGAGATGAAATTTCGTTTGGGAATTTGAAGAATTATACAAGGCTGAAGGGGAGAAAGACACCACCGAGACTGGAAAACCTGCCCAGGTGATTTCGTGGTTTATTTTTGTGAAGTTGGTGGTTTGATTTACGGCTGAGGTTGCTCTACTTGTGCTCGGCCGGCCAGGCCAAAGCAGTCCTGTCGCACCTATTCTTGGATTAAGTTTTGACATATTTATAGTTGATATGTGGAGTACCATTATCACTGAGCAACACTCTCGCTCCATCGAGATGGTTCCGGGCTCAGAGTCTAGTTCGTGGCTTGATACCTGTAATATTTTGTTCCCACTGAGTGATGAATATATCCAACAAGGGATATTTTAATCTGTTTCGGCGCTTGAAACGGGAATCTTGATACCGGGGTGCAATGGCCATCTTGTGCGCAATGGGCTTGATCAGGGGAAAGTGATGCGTCGCTACGTTCGCTTGATGACTCTCAAACCGGCGGTCGTAGATATCTCTAACGTATCCCGATGCTGACCCTGGTCCTAAGCTCCACATAGGATGTGTTTGGGAAGTAGTAGAGAAATGTCCGAGTCCGTCTCAGTTAATTCGATTTCGTAAACTGCAGCATAAATACCCAGAGTTCTCTGCTCTTTAACTTTATCAATTTCGTCTTCGTCCTCGACTGCATTGCGGTTTATTCTTGACTGGCTCAGGATCTTCTCTTCCTTCGTTCTCTTGCACGTATATATCTGCTCTTTCTTGCCAACCCAAGTAATCAATATGTCTACTCCCTCCCTTACCATTTCCGCCTCCCACAACGAGCAAACCGGAATCGCCATCGAGGTATGTTCGTTCCTTGATGCCCTACACAATCAGTGACACTCATGGCGCTTATCAGCACGAGCCTTTCTCTCCATCATCCTCGACTCGTCCCTTCTCGCCCACGTCTTCGGGCAGGTACTCGGAATACTCATCAGGAGATTCCGACGTCGACAGCGATGAGAGCATCTCCCCAAACTTCAAATTCTCATTCGAAGACTGGTATACACCCTTCAACACCCCATGCCAAGTCGAATTCGACGACGAAGACGGCGCACAGGTGGTTGTCATCCCATCTACGAGTCCATTCTTCCATGCGCCGCCCCGGCCTAAATTCAGCGGAACCTTTTCTTTGGAGTCGTTTGCGTCAGACTGCTCTCTACCGAGTGTCTGCCCAACGCTGAGCAGTAAATTCGACATGCTACATTCCCATTCCCCCCTCTCTGCCTCTTCGAGTCAGCAGTCGCATTGGTCGTCGGAGAATATCATTGTGGTGGATTCTGAGCCTGTGCTGGACGACGGGTTTCCACGGAGTATCCACCTCGTTCACAGCTCTGTAGATAAGAGCATTCCGGACTTTCCTGAGGACTCGGCCGTGGTAGCAAATGTACTATAATTAACGTGTTATTTAGTCATCATCTGTACGCACGTGGCTCTGGGTGCAGCTCGCGTTCTTCCCACGAGTGTGTTGAGACTGCCTCATGTCGAGATTGTAGGAACGTTGATTTCCGCACATGATGATCTCCGAGCATGCCTGTCTCTGTACATACCGAGTCTGTCCTACTTTGAATACCCTCTTAATTTATTGACTGAATACAATCCAGTGACAACCCCTCTCCTCGCACCGAACTTCTCTCTCGCACCAGCTCCTCGCCAGCGCCACAAACATATCACTCACACTCCCACTCACAATCACAATCACAGTCCCAGAGTCCAGTATCCCCCAGGAATCGCCACAGAAACAGCACTCGCACCAATGGCATGTCCCATCCATCAAGAAACTGGTGGAAAGAGCGGGAACGTGAGCTGTTACACGCCAATTATTCCCCGAGAGACCTCGTGCGCATGGTCATCGAAGCCGAGAAAGAAACCACAAAGCTCCATGACACCCTAACCAACACTCTCTCATTACTTGACGAGGAATCTAAAAAATGCGCAACTCTTGAACGAGATTCAGTCTCCACCTTTACCCGGCTCAATTTGGCCCGCGAGGCCGCACAGGCTACCGTGGAGGGCACAGCACGGGACCTGCGTGTAACACAATTTGAGCTTGAGCACGCTCGCCGGGAGATTGAAAGACTGAAGGATGAGCTGGAGGTGCAGAAGCGGATGCGAGAGGAGACCGAGGCAGAAGCTGCAAAATTTAAGGATGTTGCGTATAGGTTCAGACGGGAGAGGATTATGGATCGAGCGAGGGAGGATGGGAGGAGGGAAGGGTTCGAGGCTGGATTTGTGAAGGCACAGCAAGAGTATTCGATGAGGATGCAAATGCGGGCAGAAGCCGCTGATGCTGTCCAAACTTCGGGACATCCACATCTTGGGCCTGTTCCCGGCCCTGGTCCTAGTGCCCCCATGCCGGAACCTCGCCGTCGAGCAGACGCTTCTCGGATTCCTCCAGAGAGTTATCCAGGCCCGGAAGTGAATCGAGACGATAATGAGTCGATATACGAAGAACTGGATTCTGTGCCCATAATCACACCACCCGAAGGCTCGCACACTGTCCCAGATGGCCAGATCGTTCCTATGAGGACAGGCTACTCGCCCACGCGTCCGCCCGCACGTTTGCGTTCCGGTGCCGCGCCGCCAGAGAGACATTCACCAGCGCCTTCCGTTGACCACTACGCGATCTCCATCCCCCCACAAGATGTCATCGAACGAACACAAAACATCCATCAGCCACCACGCGCGGAATGGGTTACTGGACAGCAGCATAGAGACATTCACGGACACACACCACCGATCCCCTCCTCACTCATGATAAACACCAACTCTACCGAAGCTGGACACCCCGGTCCTTCCAGTGCAGGAACTCCAACCTCAGCAGGTCCTCGTGCAAAACCTCGAGTCAAATTCCACCGTCCGACTCTCGCAAAGACCGCAGCGTCTTGGTATCGCAGTCTCAGCTTTAGGAGGAAACCGAAACAAAAGATCGTCATTGATCCTGATGTCGAGGATGAAGAGCGTCATGGCGAAGCTTCTAATTCACATGCTGTTTCGCCTACCACTCCGGTTGCTACAGACGAAGCTGGCCCTTCGGGAGTACAGGAGTCCAATTCTGCGGCTCCGCCACCGATTACTGTACGACCAAGCTCTAGACACTCTAGAGCTGCGAGTGCTTCCTCTGCTATTCTTGCTCGGGACTATGCGTATCCATCTGGGGCTCCTACGAAAGGACAAGGACATCGACGTGCGGCGTCAATTGACTCGGCGTCGACGCATACATCGCAGTTTGATCTGCTTACTGCTCCGGGCAGGAGTACGAGCAGCGGTGGTGGTGGTGGGTATTCGAGGGGTGGGCCTGCGAATGCTAGTGTTGGAAGTCTGGGCAGCGTTGGCCTGGGACCCAACAGAGGTGAGGGTAAAACGCAGAGTGCTTCGGGGAGGAGTACGAAGTCTGGTGCGGGTACGGGGATTACCAAGAAGTTGAGCGTGATTAAGGAGACATCGAGTAGGGATACGACACCCGTCAAACCTACACATCAGCATGAAGGTCCAAGTCAGAGTCGTGGATCACAGCCATTGACAAGACAGCACCCGTATACGGATGATTTACGCTCGATGAAGTCTGGAAAGTCCGCGAGCAGTCGGATGGTAGCCGTGAATCCAGATCCTGCATCATCGCCGGAATGGGCGAACCAATCACAGAGCCAGGTGTATGGACGCCCGCCGTCGGATAGTGCGTCGATGCGTCCTGCTGCGACGATGTCAAGCTCGTCATTGGTGCCAGGACAGGGCACTACGAAGCCGTCACAGGCGAGCGGGAGTGGGCTGATGAATCTGAGTAGGAATGGTAGTGGTGTTGAGATGGATACCCCGACGCCTCTGCCAAGGGTCTCGAAGGGTAAAGGGAAGGAGAAAGCTCTACCAGCGATGATTGGTGAGGATTTGGGTGTGGGTGGGAGTGGACATGGATCGAGTCCAGGGATTGGGATTGACATTCAGACACCCGTAAGTACATTTTACATGGTCCTTTTTTTGGTTTTGATTTGGAGTGTGGAAGACTGATTGGATTGTGTAGTCGGATGGGGTTCGGTTCCCCCTGGGCCACCAAAATCCTCAGAATGAAAATTTCCTGAGCCCAAGGCATCCTTCGAATAGCCTCCCACAACATTCGACGCCGCGTCAGAGTGTAGTCACGTCAACGACGAAAGTCGCTGGTCCGACTTCTTCACCACAGGGTTTCCCGCGCTCGATATCGCCTATTCCACGTTCGTCTCCCAAGATACTTCTTGCACAAGGATCGCCTAGTGCTGAGACCAACGGAGCTGGAGGCGGTGGTGAAGAAACCAAGAGACCGCGTATCACGAAAATTAAACGTGTAAAGGGTATGAGTGGAGATAGCGGTGGTGGTGCGGTATATACAAATAACGCAGGGATGACACCCGGGCCTATGCTGTACCAACCGTTGCCCTCACGCGGGTACCCGCAGCAAGGTCAAAGCGTTGGAGGAGGACCGGGATTAGGACCAGCACCGGAGGTAGGACTTGGAACGGATTTGGATCAGGCGAATCCGCAGAGAGCCCGGTCGAGTTCATCGTTGAGGTCGCAGGAGCCGTATGGCAAGTTTGACGCGAGCACGTATGAAGATCCTGCGATCTGGGCTGCGCCGCCTGGAGCATTTGAGAAGAGGCCGACGTCGAGGGCTTCGTCGACGAGACTTTCGTATGCTGATCCGTGAAGTTGATGCGAATTTGATGCATTATTGTTATTTTCATGCGGAATTTACAGTTGATTTTTGTAGAGTTTCCCATGGACTGGATAACCGATTGACTGCAATTTTGTTGTATTGTTAGTGTTGTGTTTGTGTTGTTACGGCATATAAATTCATGTTTACTTGTCCCGTGAATTGATCAACCAAGCTGTGATGAGGATGCTGCGAACAAGCTGTTCTATTTCCCCTCTTACCCAACCAGCCTCGTGGTGGTGCGACTTGCACCATTACCTTCACCATACATACCATGACCCGAACACAAACGCAGACGAGGACGGCGATGTCGTAAGCACACATAGCTTTCACCACCTCACCACAGCTTCCATTGACGTAGTTGAATTTGCAAATTCGCAATTCCCCCCACTAGTCCAACATTGATGGAGTCCATTTTCCAGAATCCAAACTCTCCAGGCCCCAGTACAATCTTTGGAAACAAGCCTAAAGACACAAGCTTTGCGTATTCTTCTCCCCTTTCTCCACAACCCCCTCCTCCACCTACGGGCCGTATCTTCGGCCACACTCCAAGATCTGTCTCCGAGTCTCTAGCGCATCCTGCCCACATACCCCGACCTCGGGACGAAATCCGAGATCTGACGGAGAGCGAGCGGGTACGGGTGGAATGGGATATCCTGTTACGGAAGAAAGATAAATACAAGACATGGAAGAAGAGGATTAAGGATGAGTGGCGGGAGTTGGAGAATGCCAAGGTGTTGATGGAGGCTAATCGGCAGCGGTTGAGGGAGGATGAGGTAGTGATTGGTGAGGAGAAGCGGGCGATGGAAGAGGAGAGGGCTAAGTTGAAGGAGGAGATGCGGGTGTTTAGGGCGTTTCAGAGGGATGTGGAGATGCAGAAGGTGCAATTGGAGGAGCAGAGGTTAAGTTTGGAGGAGGACCGGCAGGGGTTGATGGCGGATGTGGATAAGTATCACCGGGAGAGGGAAGAGTATGAGGAAGAGAAGCGGAAGCATGCGGAGGAGACTGTGAGGATGCGGATTGAGTGGGAAGAGACGCGGGCCAAGTATGATGAAGAGCTGAAGAGGTTGGACGACGCCAGGCGGGTCTTTGACGAGGATCTGAGGCATTACGAGAAGGAGAAGAGGATCTATACTGCGATTAGACAGGTTTTGGATGAAGATGTATCTACTGCTCCACGGCATATATAAACCCCCAAGTGTGCGTGGAGAGAACAGAGACAACCATGTCTAGCTTCAACTCCTCTCTTATCGAACAGAAGGTCAGGCAGAGCAGTCGCGCGAGGTGCATCGTGTTCGCCAAGGGCGTATTCGATGTCTTCCTCTCGCTCTCCATCATCTTCTTCCCTTCCGTAATCTATGACGGACTACCAACACGTCTTGTATCCCAATTCACTGGGCTGGTAAGCCGTGCCGACCTCGAGTCTTATGTCCAGGCGTAACTCATGTCTACCTGAAGCAATTCCTCTACCGAGACGCAGACCCGGGAGCAGCCTATGCGCTTGCTGCACTCATTATGGGTTGTGCAGGCGCTGGTATCTCTGCTGGCGTTTCCAACCAGAACTCCGCATTCAAGACTGTAGGTACGTCAGAGTCTATTTATATGTGGACTCCAGTTCGGGGGCTGATAGCTGCAAAAGCGGCTTTGAACGGTATCTTTGCATACACTGGTCTTCTTGGGTGTTTCTTCTCGCCAAACAAGTTCGGGTCATCCGTTCTACTCCTTGCATCTTTGCAGGATGTGGTTTGGTTCTTCCTGATTGTTGGCGCGGGAGGATATAGTATTACAGACACGCTTGGTTGGAAGAACGCCGCAGATAGGTTCGCCGAAGCAAGAGCTGAAGGGCGTGGAGGGCTTGAGAACAGGGTTGAGCGAAAGAACGAGCCGGTAGAGGAGCGTTAAATTTTACTTACCTAGTTGTGCTTTTGAGGATGTGTAGGAATTTACAGACCCAACTAACGTTTCCGTGCTCTTATCATCTCAGCCATACCAGCGTAGTGGGGTGAAACCACCTTCCATACGAATGCGGAATGACAATTATATGCCTGCTTGAGATGGGAGCATTTCCGTATGACCACCTCATTAAAGGGATGATGCACGGAGCCAGTGCATAGCAGGACGAGAACAGGGAGAATTACACCTAAAAATCGTCGATATATTCAGGAGTCCTCACACACGATTGCAAAGGTGTGTTACAAGTTTGCCAGGCGAATCATGATATTGATTCCAAATGACGACCGCAGCCCCAGATGTCTGCTGGGATACATGACGTCATGATATTTTCATAGCAAACATATTGATTCCACTGTGAAATCACTCATCATAAAAATCCCCACACATGATATAAGGATATAGATTTGATGAGAGGGCCTATCTAGGACCATTGAAACTACTGGAATGTCAGGGAGGAATATTCTCTACCCGCTCAATGAGTGCCCTCGATACACTGTGATATGGGTCGTTATGCTGGCGAGCAACGAAATCAGAAGCTTGAGAAGGCAAAGATTCAGCCGATTCTCATGGATAACCCCACTCGGCTGTCAGTACTAAACATGTGCAACTGCCTTTGATACCTGGTAAGCTAGTCAGTTTCGAGGTCGTGACGCTACACCTTTTTGACAATGCTGAGATTTTTGAGATTCCTCCTCGTCGTGGAAGTTTAATATACAGCGATTTCGAGATGATGCTGAAAGTAGTGCTTGTTGCAGAAAGTGAATGGTTGTGAAGGGCTATTATGATGCCCACTAACTTTGGTGAATGCTGCATTGCTGCTGCCTGTGAATTTATGGTATTTGCTGTCATGTTTAAATGCCAGTGCTCCTCATCATGTTCTTGCATGTGCATTGGACCTCACTAATAATGGCACAAAATCAGCACTATTGGAGTGTATCTAGTATCATTTGAAGGAGCATGAAGCAGAACTCCAGAATAATCCACAATTTTGTGGCTTATTCCTTGAGTCTAAGGAAAAGACTGCCACAACACAGACACCTATACTCAAGGACCAATTGTTGATCCTCCACTGCAACTGCCAAACTACAATCCAGGTTTCATTCATCACACTGCCGTGCCCAAGGCATCTATTGATCAGGATCACACGCAGGACCCTCTTATGTGAACCATCAAGCAGACTATCTGTCTTACTTTTATTAGACTCACCTACTTAGGTTACTTAGGTACTTAATGCACTGTGTTGCTATTCCATCATCTGGTTTTCAGACTGCAGCCTTCGGCATGTGTGACAAAATCGTGGCCACCGAAACCCCAGGCATACCGAAACGGTGGGGTAGTATAGTACTCCTTCTTGTGCGACCATGCTAAAGTCTGTTTGCCCAGGTTCCCAGATTGCGAAGTGTCATCCTGGAAGGGATCTGGTGTGGTGCACTTGGCTTCAATGTCAATTTGGTGAAGCTGCGACAAGGTACAGAGGAAGTGCTGTAAAAGACCTATCCTATTCTGAAGGGTACCTTTGATTCAGCAAGGGCTAGTTGAAGTACGGAACCGCGGATGCAGACTAGATATACTTATAGACTCCATATTGTTGCTCTGACCTTCTGATTTGCCCGTACTATCATAACGTGGCGCGTAAAATGTAACCAATTGAACTTCGTCCAGAGTGCTGCTCAGACATCACCAATGACTAATGAAGTCCCAAAAAGGATTGCACTACCCCCCCCCCGGGTGGCAAGTGCTACAGTAGGCGGCATCGTAATTATTGTCAGAAGACAAGACCTCTGCAATCATAAAATGGGCCCAATTTCACAGAAGGCGCTATATTGGAACGGTGCACAGCTTCGATATTTCCCGCAGTAAGGATGGGATAATCAGTTTAGTGAAGCTAGCATTATGCAAAGGAAGGAATCTGCACACTCGAGGGGGAAACAAATAGAGCATCTCTGGGAAGGGATACATCTAGCTAGCTATAGTAGGAACAAGAAACAACATAGTCGACATCAAGTCTACCAAGATAGGCGTTCCGAATTCGCAAAAATCTCCAACTGAACCCCGTAGTCTTTCAAGCTGGTAAATCTTTGTTGGTTCTGAATCGACAAAAATAAACCTGGAGAATGATTCAGGTGCAGTGACAAAGCGACATTTGATATACGCATCCGAAAAATCAGCATCTCGTATAACGCATTCCAGAGGATACTGGAAAATTTTGTGGTTTCGCTGCTGGGGATGGGCATTTTTTCTATCGTGATTTTATGGAGCTTGGGGAACCTTGTTTCTGCGTGCATCCGAGGTGTGAGGTCAGACAAGACGTTTTGTATAAAAAGGAGGTGGCACTCGACAAAGACGATGTGGTCGATGTTGGTGTCGTTACGAAGAGTGGCGATAGTTTCAGAATAATCGCCATCGGCTCCCATAACTCGAATCGAGGACAACACCAGAGTGGTCAGAGTCGTGGGCAAGCTACTAAAAAACCCGTTTGCGGTATCTCCATAAGCGGGATACCGAAGGCGGTTGTGGAAAGGGTGGCGCCAAAAGAGGGTCTGAAGAGAGGGGAGACGTATGTTGTTCAGCACAGCACTTTGCCATGCTGTATCCACAGTTTCGCCAGAAAGCACCTCCCAACCAAAGACCTTCATGTTCTGGAATGTCACCCATCCCGATGGCGGGAGGGGAGTATTCCTGTTTGATACGTAATGAGGCCGTTCACTCTGGAAGTCAACAAGGTTCGGACATTGGAGAAGTATGGCAGCACAGATATCAATGGGGATGACGTCCATATGAAGGATGGTGATCTGCTGTGGAGAAGCCAAGGCGATAGGAGACCAAACTCTCACAAGATGGAGGTGGTTGAGGCAGGGGAAAGCGCTAAACGCAAGTAGGTGCGAGGTCCGAATGAAGCCAATACGCAAATGCGTTAGCTGGTTCAGGGAGGGCAGCGAGGGCGATAGCCATGTGGCTGGTGGATATAGCAGATCAAGCCGTTGGATTCTTGGAAAACTTTTCAGGAGGAGGGCATCAACACTCTTGTGAATGAGGGTGTCGAATGGGATTGAGGCTTCATGATGGAAAGAAAGGACTAGGGTCAAAGGAAGGTCTCCAGACCTGTTCAGAAACCGGAGGAGCAGAGAGACAGCGACATCGAATGTAATAGGTTCCATGTGCAGGATGAGGTGTGTCCACAGTTGCGGTGTAGACACCATGATTTCCCGCCAGTACCTGCAAACGCGATTGAGGATGGTATGAGCCGACCATTGGTCCGATTCGGCTGGCTCGGACTCGGCCAAGGGATCAAATGTCGTAGGGGAACACACCAGTTGGAAGATGTGCGACAAGATCTCTGCTGGAAGGTTGTGAATCAGTGTCCGGACGGTATTTAATTTTGGTAGATCTGGGGTCTGATTTTCGGGGCCCGCAATCAGACCATCCGAGCCATTGATTTGGTGGGCGGTTTGTAGAAGGGGATGGTGAGACCTGGGGGGATATTCTCCCGTATTAAAATCGTAATCGGAAAAGAGGTATTCACGGGAAGTTCCACTCATAGCCTTGGGTCTTGGCGAAGGAGAAACAAGGCGCCTTTACAGGCACTCGATGGTTGAGAATTGAAACTCCGAAATTGTTAACTTCGAGATTTAAGAAATCTAGGCAATCCAACGGGAGTGATTACTACGAGATTGCTACGTTCGCATTTGCAGACCCTGTCTTGCGAGCAATATTACGGACAAAAAATAATTGAATTCCTACGCCATGACTCGGTAAACTCGGGGCGCCAGTCTCGAGTGCATGAGTGCATTCCTGGTTCCATAGCTCAACGCGTTCCATAAGCTCACCTTGATTGAAAGAAAAAAATGACCTTGAGATTCAGTGAATACGTACTCATTCCATTCACCAGGGATCCCGAGATCCATCGCCACCAACAAAAAGTCCCCCTCCTCCCTCGAATGTCTTGTAGCGGTTTCGCAAGGATACTGGGTCTCATCCTGCTCATCCCATCCTGCAGCACGAGCACCCCGGATATGCCTTGTGGGCAAGATGGCTAGTAGTATATGCACGCAGGATGCTAGATGCTGGTGCTACAGTGGAGACGATCGACAGTTGGTGCGAAATTCTCCTGTAGGCTTTTTGGCCCTGTGAACTGGAGGATTAAGGATACTAATGGGGTTGTTAAGCTCTGCAAGACTGCGGCTCGTTGTCTGAAGAGCTTGCGATAAATTCACCCAGTCAACAGACCTTACCATTAATTTCCTCTCGGTGGTCGATGTTGGTTTGAGTCTAGCAGTGGAGCTGGCCAACCATAGAAGCTGAGAAGACAGCATTTAACATTATCATCAGGGAAGCAGTAAAGGCGGAGGCTCGGTGGATAGGTGTGAGATGGCGAGTGGCGACCGATTACGATATAAATGTCATATTCAGAGCTTATCGTGACAATAGGCGCATAGACTGCGTCAAGCAAGATACAAGACAACTTAATATAACAAGAGAAAAACATATGCAACTCCAGGGGAAACTGATATGATCAATGAATGAGCGTACTGTCCTCACCGGGATGTCAGAACCGACGAACAGAGCTGACTTAAAGGTAGCGGTTGCGGGAATTGCTGTATTGTGTACCTTTCCGAGATCATGGGCATCGAGAAAGTGGATGTGTTATTTCGTGGCGTGGGCGCGCATAGGGCGGACGGAATCGAATTGACGTGGTTCCGGAGGGTGATAAGGACGTAAGTTGGCAGTTTGTTGATTAGAAATACAGCGTTTGGAGGCGGCTTTGGTTTGGGGAGAACGACGGTGGCGGAATGACTGTAGCTATAGTTTATTGCATTAGTTCAGATAGTGTTTGGAACATGTGGGAATAAGCAATACCTGAGAATCTCAGAAATCATCGAAAGCAGTCCCATCCATGCGAACCCCGGTGCTTTGTTTGACGTCCATTCCCGTCAACTTCATATTTCTTATCTGGATTAGAAACAATTAGAAATAGTCGTAAAAGAGCCGTATCAGTTACTGACTTGACTCCGTTCATTTTGCACTCTTCTCAACTCTTCCAGTTGTTCTCGCGACATGTAGACGTCTCGTTCCGCAGCTTTCTTCTTGTGAGCACCGGCGAGGGCACGCATGTCCGCATTGGGATCATAGGTGTCCTCAGCGGGTGGCAGATATTCTCCTTGACGGAGAGCGTCCATACGCCGTTCGTATTTCGCCATGTCGTAAAACTTTTCATGAGGGAGAGTTGCTTGAAGCAAGGGGTGAAGATAAGATTAAGTTGGTTGTGGAAAACGTACCGGTATTGTAATCCTCGGTAAAGCGAGCGAATTCCTTCTTCTCCTGGTCTTTTGAAAGGGTCTCGGGGTTGATTTTGCGCTCTTCTACAAGCCATGCATGGAACTCTGCACCCTTGGTATAGAGACTGACAATGTCAGGACTCCGTGGTTGGCATAGCTTGAATCGAGGGACTCACTCAACATCGGTAATAATCCCGTACTTGCCCCAGTGTGCCGAGCTGCTTTTTTTCTGAAAGCTATGAGTCAGCGGGTGGTGGAATATGTCGTGACCGACCAAGTACCTTTTCTTTCTTCTCTTTCTTTTCTTTCTTCTCTTTCTTCCGCTCCTTCCTTCTCTCACGACTTTCTTTCCTTCTACTCTTCTTGTCCTTTCTCCGTCGTCGCCGTGTGTCTTCAGAGTCACTACCGCTCGACGAGACTGAGCGCGACCTTCCCCTTCTTCGTTTCTCCCTTCGATCCCTTGAGGGCGAACGGGAGCGGGAGTCGCGTCGGTGGTGGGAAGAGCGTGAATGAGAGCGTCGGTGACGTTTCCTGTCTCTTGACCTTGACCTTGAGCGGTTATCCTGTCCGTCTCGTTCTCCGTCTCTCCGGCCCCTATCTTGAGTTTTGTCTCGTTGTCGGCTGCGGCTTCTGCTTCTTTCACGACTGCGATTGCGGTCATGGTACTGTCGTGAGGGGCGGGGATCGCGACCGGGTGACCTAGATCTTGAGCGGGTGGGCATAATGACAAATGGCTGGGGCTTGTGAAGCTGGCGGTGAGTAGAAATATGAATTGTATCTGTTTGGAGGATGTGCTGTTTGTAGTAACATTCCCCAGATGTAAGTATTAAGTCCTTCTTAGCTCAGCGGGTAGAGCGCGTCACTAGTAATGACGAGGTCAGTCGTTCGAGTCGGCTAGAAGGAATTTTTATTACACCCTTGAGCTTATGGGTGCCGATTTCAGGCGGTGTCAGACAGTGTTGTGAAACAATAAGGGTGGCCAATTAAGGTGGCAAGGGTGCCTCAGGGATGGAGGGATGCATGGATGACGGAAGATCACCAAGAACGAGATTTCAACCACGTGCAGGGCTCCCGTAACTACAGCTGCCCATAACATAACCATTCCTCGTCTCCTCTTCTCTCCTACCACCACTCCGTCTCCTCCAATATTATTTCAAAATGTCTGCCAGACGGCAGGGTTCTACAACTTCACTCTCTCAATTCGCTCGCTCAGGTTCTCCTCTCGGTCAGCACGCATCCCTCGACTTTTGCAACGCCTTCTGGGGCTTCAAGGATCAAGGTTTTGATGTTCTGTCCAGGCGCATGAGGGGCGCCATCCACACGACGGAGGAGCTACGGAATTTTTGGAAAGAGCGGTGAGCATCGCTTGTCCAATGTCGATGCGATCGTTTGGTCTCATACAGCAATGTTGGATCGGCTAATTAGTGCCGCCATTGAAGAGGATTATGCGAAACGAATGTCGAAGCTCGCGAAGCTTACCCTCGGCAAGGACGAAGTTGGGTATGTTATCTGATCCTCCATAATATGCTCTGGATATCCTCAAGACTATGTCCTCGCTTCGAGGGCAACAAGACTCCCAAGTTGGGAGAATGGCTTGTTTCGGGTAGGGTGGGGGACTTCGCCCGTTCTCGACCAATGACTCATAAGCATGGGTGGCGTTACACAGATGCCAGCATCGCCGCCCCGCTCCAATCCTATTGTTCATGGTTCTGACTATCTAATCGACAGTGACCTTCGCCGTTCGCTCGACACCGTTAAAGATGAAACTGATAAGCAAGCAACATTTCACATGACCCTTGCGCAGCAAATTCGCACCGAACTTGAAACACCTTGTGCAGACTTCGTAGCCAAGCAGTTGCATCATAAGAAGACCTACCTGGCGGGTATCGAAAAGCAATTTAAGGCGAAACAACTTCAGGAAGCACACGTGGACAAGGCGCGAGAGAAGTATGAACAGGATTGCATGAGGATCAACTCCTATACTGCTCAATCCTCCCTCGTCCAAGGGAAGGATTTAGAAAAGATCCAGTTGAAACTCGAACGAGCCAAGCAAACTGTGCAGACGAATGAACGCGAATTTGTCAACTTTACGAGGGCATTCGAGACGACGGTGCAGAAGTGGGAGCAAGACTGGAAGGCGTTTTGTGATGGGTGCCAGGATTTGGAGGAGGCCAGAATCGATTTTATGAAGGACAATATGTGGTCGTATGCCAATCTGGTCTCAACGGTCTGTGTGGCGGACGACGAGGTGTGTTTCAGTTTCTTTCAGCAACAACGTGTATTCACGAGCTTCTCAGTCGTGTGAGCGAGTCCGTGTGGCACTGGAACAGATGGAAACCGATCGTGAAATCGAAAACTTCGTCTCTGTTTATGGAACTGGATCGCAAATTCCTGACCCTCCTGCCTTTGTCAACTACCAGCTTCCTGATGCAACTCCCTCATCCTCTTCTCAGCCCACTTACAGATACGCTAACTTCAGTCGCTCCTCCGCTAGAGAGGTTCCCCTCCAACTTCACCGCAACAGCACCTACATACCCCCACCACAGCAGGATGAGGAACCGATCAATACAGCAGGTCGCGGTGCTGGCGGAGGCGGACCTGTACGCAGGGCAGATACATTCTCGGAGCCCAATAACTTGGCCAGGCAACCAACCCAACGTAATAGTCTTTACGGGGGACAGCAACAACAACAGCCCTACGTCAATGGCAACGGACCGGGTCACTCACCCTCGCAGAATCACCAGAATTACAACGCTGCTACTTCATCATCACCTGGAGCACCATCTTCCAGCGTCCCTCTCCAACGCAAGCCTACCAACGCACCCCAGACATCTCAAACCCAATCCTCCTACCGCTCGTCCCTTGCTGCCCATGATCCCCTCGCTGAACCTATTGATCCCAATGCCGAAACCTACATCAAGGTCGGCAACCACGCCTACAGAGCAGATCCATCAAAGGACCCACAAGTTAATTCTGGTCCTAGTGGAAGTGGAAGCGGAGGCGGACCGGCGAGCCGGAATAATGGAACACCATCATCCACTTCGAAGCAGAACGCCGTTGACCCTTTGCAGAAGCAACTCGAGGAGCTTCAAAATGTGGTTTCGGCCTCCGGGAGCAGCAGGAGGAACACTGTGTATAGAGGCCATGCCGCAAATGCCGTCGGCGCTGGGCCAAGTGGTAGTGCCACTGCTGGACCTAGCCACACCAAGGGCGCGGATTCACTTTCGGTTGGCGCGACGCAGTCGTTGTCACCTCCTGCGACTTCGCCTTCGCCAAGTGCCTCTGGAAGTGGTTCGCAACCCGTCAGGGACTATAGGAACTCTGCTGAGCTCGTTGTCGGTGCCCCGCCGCCTGTTGCGTCTAGACCGGCATCTCCCAACCCACCCACTGCTAACTTTATGATACCCAAAAACACTGTCTCGCCAGTTGGAGGTGAAGTAGTGCAGGAGGTGTTGGCGGATTATCATCAGAGCCTGCCTGGGGAGCGGAAAGCTATCTCGGGGTCGACCAGCCGGAGAGGAAGCTTTATATCTCAGCATATGCAGAGTCCGTCTACCACGACGGCTGGTCCGAGTGGTAGTGGACATGGGCATTCGTTGAGTATGGCCGGTCAGCATGGACAGACGCTTGCGAGACCTCCGAGTGTTGGACATGCGGGTATTGGCGCACATGGTGGACACTCGGGGAGTAACAGTCCTCAGCCGCCTTCGAGAGGACCGAGTCCTGGACCTGGGGAGATTGTGAATGTGAATAATATGACGGGTCAGCCTCCTCAACAATCGCAGCAACAGCGACAGTCGCAGTATCAACACCCACCGCAACAGCAACAGCAAGCGCAGCAGCAACAAAGGAATAGCGCGTACATCACGCCTCCGTCGGCAGGCACGCCCGTGCGTGCGACGAGCCCGAATCATGTGGGCATCGCGCTAGACCCGAGTGGGAGGGTGTCGCATGATGAGATGGCGCAGAGGTACCAGATGCAACAACAGCAACAGCAACAACCAAGGGGCCAGACACCGTTGGGACACCAGCCACACCAACAGTCTTACGGAGGGGTCACGCAGCAGCAGCAACAACAACAACCGAACCAACAGAGGCGGTCGAGTTACCTTGGGGGTGCTAATGCGCCTGGGCCTTCTCCGCCATCGATGGCGCCTCCTGTTCAGCCTCTATACTCATCTGTGACGCCTCCGCCGCCTCCGCCGCCGCCGCAGGCGATGAACATGTATCAGGTGCCGCCGCCTCCACAACAGCAGCCACAGCAGGGGTACATGCAACCCGGATCCGGACCGGGCCCTGGGCAACAGGGGATGTATGGCCAGTATACCCAGCAACCTTATCAGCAACTTCCAGCGCAACAACCGCAGCAGAGCGCGTACGCGGTGGTTAATGGACAACAGCAGAGGGGTGTCAGTGCAAGTGGAGCGTACCCAAGTCAGAGTCAGAGCTCCAGTTCATTGGCGGTAAGAGGGAGTGTGGTTGGTGGGGGAGGGTATAGAGCTGCGAGCCCGGTTGGGGTTGGGGTGAGCCATATTGGGAGGTCACCGAGTCCGCAACCGATGGCACAGCAGATGCCACCACACGCACAACAGGTACCGCAAGTTCAGCAAATGCAGATGCAGATGGGACGTCAGCCGATGCAGCAACAGCAGCAGCCACCCCAGCAAATGTCGGCGCAGGGACAACAGATGCAGGTGCAGGGACGGTTTGCACAACATTCACCGCAGCAGCAGATCGGACAGACGACGGAAGATGGACAGCCGATTTTGTTCTATGGTGCGTTGACCCTTTCAGTTCTTTTTTTCCCCTTGTTCTATCACTCTATTACGGGTTTTCATTTGAGATGTTCTGGATTGGATCTGCGCGGAATTTCTGTTCGGGGAGGTTATGAAAGGGTGGACGGAGTTGACACTGGCGGGTCGGTTGTTGTTCGCTTCGGGTGGTGTACGTTGTTCCGTGCACTATGGAAGTGATCTTTTCAATTATCAGGGATGCTGAATTATGGGGAAAGGAGGAGAGATTGGTGCTCGTTTTCCGCGTTTTCCGCTCGGCGCCTACGTAGGGTGTCTGGTGTTCTTTTGATGCCCCATTTAGTCTTTGCATGGAGCTGTGCTACAAACATTGTGGTTTTCTCGAAAATTCTCTGCTCATCGCTGATCCGGTTTCTTTTTCTATATAGTGAAAGCATTGTATGACTACCAAGCGACGATCGACGAAGAATTCGATTTCCAGACGGGAGATATTATTGCTGTTACTGCGACGCCGGAGGACGGGTGGTGGAGTGGAGAGTTGCTAGACGAGGCGAGGAGACAGAGGGGACGGCATGTGTTCCCGAGTAACTTTGTTTGCTTGTTCTAAGGTAAGATCATACCTGAAAATACCTGAAATATCCTTGGAGAGGGGAGGAAGAGTCGGGGAACGTCGGTGTTTGGTGTTATCCCATACCCTATTGTTTGCATTGCTATCCGCCATTGAATTTGCTTATTGTTTTGCTGGTACTCCAGGAGCTCCATTCCACGTTACCCTCCCCTCTTCTTTTTGTTGACGATCTTCATTTTATGATACCGTCTTGTTGGTTATGGACGCTCCAGGCTGCTGCGCTTTTTGTTACCTGGTTCGCACTGATTGATTGTTACCTGGCTAGTACTTTTTTTTTTGGTCATATCTATGCATGTTTCTGTATCATTGCCATTTATATACGCGAACATTAGAACCCTACTCTCCGGGCGCTAGGGGCCGCTCAAAGTATTTCTGACGATTCATGCTCGATATGTTCGACTGTGCATGCGTGCTGTCTAAGAGTGGTTCCCGAAGGTGATCACGTTTCTGAGTCACTTTCCGGCCAGGATGCGCCAGATGTAGCATAGTGTGCATGCGTGATGTTTCGTGCTGTGTTGTTAGTGATTCATCATGGCGATATAGAAGCGACAAAACTAAATTAGTATGGGACGGCCTGTGTCTATACGTATATGTGTATGTATGTACAAGTGCCTAACCAAAGACGGGGCTATGGCTGCGGGTACTTTGCTTGGACGTTTGGTGGCAAAGCACGAGACAGAATGAATTGGTGGACGGTCATGCGATAAACATATATGGACGGATGACACATCTTGGGAGAGAGGGTGGGTGTCATGGGTGTAAGGGTTGGAGGGGAATTGTATGTTTGGTGGCTGACGAGCAGTAGATGAGGTCATTGGGTTAGAAACGGGACGCGGGTGTTGTTGTGTGGGTACTCGTCTTCGGTGTGTTCTTTTGTGGCGGAGGCTGTGATTCTGTGACTTTGATCTTGTGATGTTTTGATGGACCAGTATCTTCTTAACAATGAGCGTGTTTGGACCGCCTCCAACGGGTATTTATACCACGAGAGAATCCATCCAACGCCTGCCCGCCCAACCGACTTGGTTTGTAGACGGCTAGTTCGTATCAGCCATACGACTCGGGATTTCAGAGACAGAGTACGTCAGTGAGCAAGAGATATTCGGCTGGAGCCTGAACCCTGATGTTCATTTTATCTATATTCAGATCTGAGGCACATCCTTAGGCGCATATTCAGATCTGAGGCACATCCTTAGGCGCCTACCGCATCCCCCCGCATACACCAGTCCGCTCGGATATTTTGTCACCGCGTACCTATATAATCCTCCCCGGCACCAACTGTTCTTAACCCAGGAACCCTTCCTACCCCCATCTTACCCTCGTCCCCCTCAACACCAGCACCATGCGAGCTACTGTATCGCTCTATGAACACCCAGTCCTCTCCGACTCGGACATCTGGTCGTCAGGTCTCGCGAGCTCCAAGAGCGGCCGGACCTGCGTCGTCCTCGGTGTTCTTTCCCTCGCTGCGGCTTCAACCATTGCCGCAGTACAGTATACTGGGCTCGCGCCGTCGTTGCAGGCAAGGTGGGTTTCGATTTTCTTCCCCACCCCGCGGTGATACACGGTGCCCCTCCCTTCCGATATGGTCGTGGTTCCGAGGCTCGCGCATACCTCTCTCCCACCCC